>JAOWBF010140534.1:0-16413 GCA_028566175.1 Vinca major
CCCGGTAGGGAGGAGAACCTACGTCGCGGCCATCCATTAGGTTCTCCCGCTCCCTCTGATGCCATTAAATTCTTTTGTGGCAAACAAAACGCCCGCCACGACATCGGAGTTCTCCTCAGCTTACAACCTACCACTTACTCTATCAAGTACTACGCCGACGCCCGTCGAGCAGCGGTAGGCGCAACTCCACGCTTCATTCAAAAAAGCCACCACCTCTTCCATACTTGCTACCCACACATTCGGCACTGAGATGGGTCCAGAGACTGGTACGTACGCACGCACCTGAATGACAATAGATGGCTTTAAGGTAACAAAGAGATCAGAAGACCAACGGCGCATTCTAATGCAAGCGCACGAACTGGTCGCCATTTACGACTCGCGGCTCCCTGAGGGCTTGCTCACGCTCGACCACAGCAGCCACCATATGCCGCACATCATCTCCATGCTTGCCCTCCTCAACCCCCAAGGCTGCTACCACAGCACCCAGTATGACTGGAGCACCCCTCAAGCACACAACCTGCGCGTACATGCGCAGCGCACGGCCAAGGTTCATTACAAGCTCAACGCCATGGTCGCGGCCATGGGCAGCAACGGCTTCGGCCAGCTTGGCCACAGCCATGCTGTTGGGGGCGGATACTCCGTTTTGTTCTTGTTCTCTTGCCTTGGAATCTTGGTCTTGATCATCTGGCTCTCCCGTGGCCAGGCTGCCCGAGTGGAAGAGGATAAATACCGAAGATTACGGCACTCAGAATGGCAGTAGACTCGGGGCAAAACGTAACAAAGGTTTTCACTGTGTTGGCATGTTGCCAGCATCTTAGCGTGATGGAGAGGTGAATGGGTAGCCAACACACATAGAGGAATTCAACTTCTGCGCGCGTCCACGCGCCTAATCTTTAAGATCCTTACTCGTGCCAACACCACCGGCGTAACCCTCACTCTCTGGGTGCAGTATATTCGCCACGTAAGAGGATAGCATCGCCCTGGCAAGAAAACCAACCAGCATGGACACGACAAGGCCAAATCGCTCGCTGAACTCGATGCTTGACTATTTTGAGAATTCTCAAGAACTTACTTATGAAGAATCCGAGGAGGTCATGTGTACAGCCATTGAGCAGCTCATACCAGAGTGACGGCGACGTTGGAGCTCGCCAACAAGCGGAGAGCGCAGGAGACGAGGGGCTGTGTTGTGCAATAGGGAGTTGATGCGGGCAGGGAATGGTGTAGAGGGTTAGTATTTCGCCGACTGAAAGTTGATCATGTTTAAATGACGTTCGGTCCTCGTGTCGTTTGTTTCGACTGAATCCGCAAGTCACTTGGATTGTGTGTTTTGCTACTAAACGGGACCAGTAGATCTTCACTCTTTCACTCTCATTCTCTTTACCCCAACCGTCGCGGACCAACCAAGACAACGCCATATTCAGCCGGGACTTCACCGCTTTGCGTCACAACTCTGATCTTAGTGGCCGGAACAATGGCGATTGCAAGACTCCCAGGGCCACGGTCGCCTAAAAAACTTGTTGTATAACATGCTACCATTCTGCAACACAGCCAGTCTCGGCGGGTATGGATAAGTGTGATGGAGACTGGCGGCCCCTTGACTAACAAGGGAGCGTGTACATTAGTAGCCTGTTTTACGTCAGCCAACCAAGCGAGCAGAGATGCCGGGGACAATGACACCTACCTCTTGCTCCGCCGCCTAGCCTCGGTGTAAGTGGCACCAGCCATTGTAGCGGCCGCCGTTCTTATAGGGATTGCCGGCGCGAGTTATGCCTTTACACATTGTGTTAATGTTGGTGGAGCTGGTGCTGACGAGCCAGAACAGGATGAGTGGCCGTAGAAGGAGCTTTATAGAGCGCGCGCACGCGCGCCCTGATGACATCCAGCCGAGAGGCAGACGTAATGGAGGAGGGCAGCGTCAGGGAAATGATGAGACATGCTCATCACGCCTGGGACCGCAATGGCTTCCGCCATAAACACCTCTAGGTACCTACCCACTCTGAGACGCGCCGTATCAATCTCTCCAAGACCAGTGTCCAAGCGCTGAAGCCCTGTCTGATCGTGACCGTGATTGCGAGCGGCTAGAAACAGCAGCAGTGCGGCAGGCACGCATTGCGAGAGGTAGGTCAGATGAGAAGTTTGCCGGGCGTCGCCGCTGGGCGTGTCGTCTCCGTACGTGCGTGCGTGCGTGCGTACGTGTGTGCGTACAGGACCTCATGGCGTGAAGGAGACCTCTATTGCGCGCTTTACTGCGGGCACGAGGCTTCCAAGACGTCGAAGCTGCAATGCCACAGCAAGCCAGCAAGGTGGTACGGACAGAGCAAATGCAGTGCAGACGCACGTGCCATGGTTTCGGCCCAACAACCAAGGAACTCGGCGGCCCTGATGACCGTGATGGATTCAGGAGAGGCGTAGCACAGTCCGGCGACTCAAAAAAATGCCAGACATGACAGATTGCGCGGCGTGAGGAGGGACAGTCTTTGTCTGGGACATTTTAGGCTGATGATGGATGGATGAAGTAGGGAGCCGCAGCAGAGATGGACGCCTAGCTGCCTACTAGCAGAAGATGTGATGATGCTTTGCTCAAGGACCTCCCATCCCGTTATCGTGAGCAGCAGCGTAGGCGGGTCAATATATTTCTGACATCATGGATTCATCCACACGGCGCTAGCCACGGTGGTTCGCTGCCTGAAGATGACTGCCATGGCGAGCAACAAAGCTACCGTTCGCTCGCGACTGACGCTGACTATTAAGGCCTGCTGCTGTATTCGGCCGACGAACGACTCGAGGCCATGTTGTTGTTGTTGTTGTTGTTGTGGTGGTGGTGGTGGTGGTGGGGGCGTCTTCGGATCTAGCGTGCGTGCAGTCGCTGGCTGGAACTGTATGTATTCCGGCCGGAAGGAAGACGTGGATGGATATCAACGAGGTCAAGTTCTGTCGAAGTAAACGACGGCCGAGTAACAATTCTCTTATGAATGGCTCTGCTCTGCTCTGCTCTGCTCTGCTCTGCGTCTTGTCCTCCTCCTGCCTATCATTTGCGTCGACGTTGCCATGTCATTTCATTGACTGACGCAGTCGTCCAAACTTCTGTCGCTCGTTCGCAGCGTCGTCGTCAGTTAGAGCGTTCATTTCAGGGCGGCATAGTCGTCAAGTGGTTGGTGCAGACTGGCCACCTGCATCATCCACGGCGGCATGTCTGCCTGCTGGAACGAGCCTTGTCTTCGGCGTAGCCTGCCTCGGATTTTCAATTCGTGTAGCAGTCGTAATTAGTAGGTATTCTAGTTCCACGTCCGAGGCATGCTTGCGACTGGTGCATCAACAACTGACTTTGACATAGGACGAAGGAAGGTCACATATCTAGTTGCTAGCCAGACGTAGTAGTCCTGTTTGGAAAGACACGGGAAATAAGAAAGGGGAGAAAAGTGTCGGAAAAAGGAGAAACAAAGACAAAAAACCCCCCCCCAAAGTTTTATTCTTTGGCGAATGAAGAACAGAGCAGGGCAGGCAGCAACAACAACAACGACAAGACCAGGCAAACACCATGACGCGCAAGATTAGCCTCCTCAATCACCTTCGACCAGGCCATCCTTTGGATTGGACCTGTGCTGTGCACCTGGCTGGGAACAACCGATGCTCTTGATTCTATTCCTCCTCTTGTGATGACTTGGGCCGCCTGCGCTCTCTCTCCCACTCAGGCCCAAGACCACGCTGCAGAAGCGAATCGCCCATGAGCCAGGCCAAGTGCCTGTTCCTGCGCATCGAGCGCTCTACCTCTTGGTCGATTCTGCGACGCTCCTCTTCCCAATCAAACAAGTCTTGGCCACCAAAGCCAAACCAGCCATGAGAGCTTCTTCGCAGCTTGCGGAAACAATCAGCAACCGTGTGGAATGGCTTGCTGAGCCTTTCGGCCATGAATATGAGCTTGAAGTAGTCGTGGTCATCCATGTCCATGGCTTCATCCGGTGAAACTGGCCCATCATCCATCATGTCATCAACATCAAGGTCCTCGCCGTCGGCTAGAACGTCCAGATAGCGGCTCTTTTGCTCGTTCTGCAGGCATTAGAACCTCGCAGCCGTGTATGCATCGTCAAGTACACCCGCCACAATCAGCAGGTGGCGCTCAGAGAGATTGAAGACGGCGCAGAGTCCCGGGGTGAAGTGCGGGCCGCCCGGTGCCGTGCTTGTCGGGGGCTTTGCAACGCGATCCGGATGCCACAAGGCACGCACACGTCGATAGCCTTTTCGAACAGCGCGGAGGCAGGCCCGGGACTCGGTGCTGTTCGGGGCGTGAGCGTTCTGCCAAGAGTCGGTCAAGTTGACTGGTGTGCCAAACAAGGTCCACGGATGCGTCTAAGCCCCGTCGAGTCGCGGGCAGAGTCGAGGCAGTTGGAACGCCCAGTCGAAGGCATCGGCTTATGGAAGCATTGGAGGGGCAGGACAGACGAGTGTTGGCGGCGGCGGCGGCGGCGGGGCGGGCGACGTGGCCAAGAAGTGGGCGAGCAGCGACACAAGCATGACCAAGGCGACTGTAGCGTATCCTGGAATGGGAAAGGGTCGGTGTAGAGAGTCGATCCATGCGGAGAGCAGCGGCCAAGCTGGACGGGAGGCATTGCTGCTGACGCGGGCAGGGCGCCGTGCAGGGCGACGCTCACGCAAGGACATGGTGTTGAGAATGGAGCGAAGGACCCGCGGAGTCCCACTCCACCTTGTCCATCAGTTCACAAGGAGCAAGCTTCGATGGACGGAAAACGACCACCGTCCATTCTCACAGTGGGCGGCATTCCTCGAGGCCGGCGACAAAGTCTCCCCCTTCGATCCGGGAATGACGGCATTGCTACGAGCCTTGGGATTTTTCGACCAAGCCAACCACCTGGACATGGACAGCGGTGACGACAGTGACCCTCAGACCCTGGCGCTTGATGTTGAGCGGTCCGTCCGCGTGCGCACGGCCAGGGCCGTGAGCTACCACTTGTCGACGCGCCTTGCTGGAGTTGTGCAGTGGACCAAAGCCGCGGGGCGCAAGACGGCCACACGGCCGGCGTGGACCAAGTCATGGCTCCGTCAGGACTGGAGTGGCAACGTTGACGAACCGTCCGAAGCACGCAAGGCGACGATTGCGGCGTAGTATGCGCAGCCCATACGATACGCTGAGGGCACCATGTTCGCTGACTTGGCCAAGGCCATGAACGACGACGACCTTGGGCGACCAAGCCGCACCCAGCAGCAGCAGCAGCAGCAGCAGCAGCAGGAGGATCTTTCAACGTCGCGGCCGCCACCACGTCAAAGCAGGGCCAACAACACGGCACGTCGCTTCATTACTTCCGGGGGCAGACTTGCCTGGGACGATTTTGCATCGCCCCTAGAGCGCATGGGCTACGAGCGCTTGGTGCGGGAGCGCATCTCGTCCGAGTTGGCGAACCTGATCCCCCACCTGGCCTCGCCGGCCAGGCGGCAGACTGCCGGTGGTGGAGGAGGAGCAGCGCAGCGGCGCGAACAGACCCTGGACGACATCACCGCGTCGATTCGCGACATCGTCCGTGTCTTGCTCATGGAGCTGTGAAGTGCGTGTGTTGTGGTCTTGCGGAAGCGCGCGCGTTTGGGTGTGAGACTGTGGCATCAGACTGTGGCATCTTTACATTTCTTATTTCTTTGTTTCTTATAATGGATCAAAGTAGAGGCGCGGAGTAAATGTGTGTCTCGGCTGCATGATGAGAGTTAAAAACCAAGACTATAAGAGTTGTTAGCAGAGCGCACAGGGAGAAGACTCAAAGTGACGTGTGTCAAGGTGGTTTCGTCGTCGTGTCTAGAGTACCAAGCAAGCAAGTCCCTAGCAAAAGTCCCGAATATCCCCAATCGCTCATGCCGTGTCGCATCAAAAATCGCCACCAAAGCCACCCGAAGCCCGAATGCGTCGTGCCAGCTGGATATCTGCTTGCTTGATGGTCACGCGCTTGGCGTGCATGGCGCAAAGATTGGCGTCTTCGAAGAGCGACACAGCACAGGCCTCGGCGACCTCTTGGAGGGCCATGAGCGCCGATGACTGCCAACGGAGCGGAGCTGAGCCGGGCCTGGTCATGGAGGCAGTGATTTCGCGGACCTGGTGTGGAACAGGGGGTCAGCGGCGGCACATGTGGAGACCAGATGCACGTACAAGTCTCGCGAAAGGCGCCTTGCACACGAGGAGCTCGGTGGAGCTTTGGTAGCGTCGAATCTCGCGCAGTGCGAGTGCGCCTGGCTTGTACCTACGGCGCTGCTTTGGCTGGGGTTGCGTTTGCTGTCTTGTGGGCTTCGACTTGGGCGCCATTTGAGGTGCGATGGGGGTTCGACTTGACTCGACTCCAACTGATGGCGGAGAAGAGGATGGAGAGACCCGGCGCCGAGCAGAGAGAAGGCGAACGCATTGCGGATGGATGAGGCTGGGGTGAGCTTTGTGCCGAACTGATGTCGTTGGAGGTGAGTGACTGAGATGACGTGCCTGGTCAGCGCCTGAGGCGGGGGCGGAGCGGGGCGGACGTACATGGATAGATGCACCGCAACACCATTCTGCCATCACGACACCGCCACTGACACCGACACCGATACACACAAAAACAAACACACACACAACCCCCCCCTTGTCCTGTCTCCTCCTCTCCAGCCTCACCAACGACACGACACCTCCCTCCTCCACCGCCGCCATGCACGATGATGACGACGACGAGGACGACAACAACAGCGAGGATGACGTCTCACTCCACGCAAAGCTTGCCCAGACCCAAGGACTACTTGGCGCTCGCATCCGGGCCATATGCAACAAGTACGAGCGCGAGGCCATGCACGCACAATACGAAGCAGACGAAATTGACCTGGAAACATTGGAGATTGTGACGGACAATGGCCATCTTCGCGGCATACAGGATTGGGACGACCGGGTCGACGACACGGAGGCTCAGGGGGAAGGGGAAGAGGAGCCGCAACGCGAAGAGGTGGCCCAAGAAACAGCACCCCCCGTCACCGCCGTCGCACAACGAGACGAGCATGCGCCATGCGACGAGCCAACGCGACGCGGCTGGACTGCCGAAGAGAAGGCCTTGGTCGTCTACCTGCGCGACGAGCAAAAGCTGCCGTTCCTAGCCATTGCTGCACGGTTTCCCGGGCGGTCGGTCGCAACCGTCATCGCAAAGTACCACCATCTGAAGAAGCGAGGCGGCGGCGGCGGCACAAGGATGTACAAGGTCTGGACTACTGAGGAAAAGTCGCTGCTCTGGAATCTCCGCAGTCAAGGCTGCAAATTCAAAGCAATTGCTGAGCGCCTGGGAAGAGTGGTGCCACAGGTCGTCACTCGCTACAGGTCGCTGAAGAGGGAACATTCAGTCCGTGGGTGTAGGTAGTCCGTCTCCCTGCTCTCAGAGGCCTACGGATTGCCATTGGCCGCCGGTCTCGACGGCGTCATGCTGAACGAGGACATTACCCACCCAAGAAACCCGGGATTGTTCTTGTCGATGCCGAGAAGGGCGCTGTCTAGTTATTAACAATCAAGATGGCATTGCCTGTATCAGTCAATCCTTTGATTCATTTACTAAAATTCCAATGCGTAGACCTGGCTTTTCATGTAAGGTACCTAGGTAGGCACATACGGTAGACGCGCCATCACGTGCGCGCGCGGTTTCTTTAGATACTGTATGTAGTACCTTGCTCGCGCAACAACTCGCCAACGCCGCAGCCGCAGCCGCAGCCGCAGCCGCCATGCCATCACAGCACAAAACGGGCGTGAGTGCAAGAGGCACCAGTGGCGCGGACACGGAGTTTGGTTGACGACTGCGCACACTTTGCGTTTCATGGAAAAACTCGCCAACCCACGGCCGTCCGTCACAGCGCTAGAAGACGGGTGCGAGCACATGGGCATAGGAGGAGACACCACACGGCCACGCGCAAGCGGTGTTTGATACACAATAGCTTTGTATTCGTACATGTTTGCTAATAGCCTGTTTGTTACGCTGCCGCTGACGCGCAGAGCGCATTTTGAACCATGACGCGCGCAAGGTATCCACATACATGTCGTGATGGCATTGGAACGCGCGCGACCTGGGAAGCGACCGGGGACGCGACGCGACGCGACGGACACTTTGGCCATGAAACGCGCGACCGGGGACGCGACCGGGGACGCGACCGGGGACGGACACTTTGGCCGTGAATCGCGCGACCGGCGGACGCGCAACGGACCGCCGCCAGAAAGTGAGCGACGACGATAGTCCAACCCAATGGCCCCCTCCCCCCCGTTGGGTTCGGTTGGTCACATCACCAGTCACGTCACGTCCTTCCTCCTTCTGCTCCTCTCACCACTCCGCCCTCTCGCCATCTTTTCTTCTCTTCTCTTCTCCTCTCTCTCCTCTCCTCAACCTCAACCTTAACCTCACCCTCACCCTCACCAGCCATCACGCTTCTGTCAGCCTCGCCTTCATCTGCTGTTGTCAGCTGAGTGCTCTGTGTGACCAGTGATGCATTGGAAGATGCGTTGAAAAATACCGCCTGTGGTACAAGTGACTCTGGTACTTAATGCTCATTAGTGGGGTGTGTTATTAGGGCAGTATGCTTCCCTACTCTTCCTCTCATTCTAAGCCACTATTCTAACCAACTGCACAGGCTGTGGGTGTGTGTTTATAGTCTAGGCCAGCCTGAGGCTGCTTTAGCACCACTCTACTTCACCTTTAACTTGGATCTTAGTTAGTAGGGTGTGTCACCAGGGCAGTATACTTTCCCTGGCACTCTTCCTCTCATTCTAAGCCACTATTCTAACTAACTACACAGGCTGCAGGTGTGTGTTTATAGTCTAGGCCGGCCTAAGGCTACTCTAGCACCACTCTAACTTCACCTTAGATCTTAGATCTTATTACTATTAATGACACATGCCCCATTTAGTGGCTTAATTACCTTAAGTTTTCTGCTTATAAAGCTAACTAACTATGTGTAAATAGACTCCGCCTAATACTTCTACTTAGATGACCACCATCCTAGACCCTAGTTTGTCTAAATCATCCTCACCCTAGACTGACTTTACACATATCCTGCCTATCTCTCACCATTACCATCAGTCAGATATAATGCTTCTATAATATTAGTTTACCTAGCTCATTCTTACTATATTCTTAAAACTAATAGTACATAGGTCTCTCACCATTACTATTACTGTTGCCATTAGTCAGACATAATGCCCTTCTAGATCTAGATCACACCACACACTTAAGGCCCTTTCTAGTCCGCTGACTACCATGGACATAACTAATACCACCTCACTCACCTCAGTGCCTTATAACTATCACACCCTTTCCATCCCACCTAATGGTCACCTATCCTAGACACTCTAGCTCACTTACTCCCGCGCTTACTTGCTCACTTACTTACTCACACCCTTTACTACACAGACTACTTCTCTAACTAACCAACTAACTAACTGACCACCTCTCTTACACAGCCTGACTAACTCATGAAGGAATAATTTCATACTTAAGGCACATGGCCCATGGTAAACCCTATAGGTAGGCTATAGTGTAGCACTCTCTATAGAAGCGTACTTACTAAATGTAGAAATTTTAGACTTAAAAGGCAAGGCAGTAACTCCATTCATGCTAAACAACTAGAAGCTGACATGTTGCCTTAGGTTCCCTTACACACTACACTCCTATCCACTTAAATAACATCTAGAAGACCCTAACAAGCCGTAGCTCTAGGAAGAGGAACTATAAGGCTGTGGTAGCAGGTAGAAGTGACTAAAATAGGCAGGCCTCCCTGATCCTATGCGCACTTAGTCATCACTTTTTCTTAATATAATGACCTGAGCTTCTAGCTTTATTAGTAAATGGGTGCTTCTATAGCTTAGACAGCCAGGGCTAGATAGTAGTATTCTTATTAGTGGGGTAGAGTAAATAGCAGTGGTGCGCTTAGTGCTATGGTAAGTACTATCTTAGGAAGAGTAGGATTATTTATAGTCAGGGGGAGAAACCTATAGAGATAGAAAAGAGTAATAAGGCCCTCTATGCCCTATAATCATCTCCATCCTTTCCCTCTCCTTCATTACTATCCTCTTCACCTTCTTTAGTCATGACTTCTTAAACACCATTAAGTCTATCAGAAAATCCTATTAAAAGCCAGAAGTAACACCTAGCCATCTAAAAAGGAGACACTAGATCCATAGAAAAGATAGCTTTTAAGATGGAGTCTGCCAACCTAGGTGCCACTACTCCTATCCACAATCCCACCACGCGCACCTGGCAATAAACCCAAGACTCTACTCCATAAACGCCTGTTCCTCCTTCTCCTCCTTCTCCACATCTACAGCGTAAACGGCGGCTCTCCAATTTAGACCTCTCTCTAATAGATGGAGTGGGCCGCAACGTGTGATAACACCTTATTTAGGACGCCAAGGATGAAAATGGCAGCGGCACTAAGGGTGATGAATCAGTGGAAAACCTTACTCAGTAGGAGGAGGAGCTATTGCCACATGCTAATTCACCACCAAGCCTAAGCCTAAGCCTAAGACTAAGACTAACACGCACAGTTGGCCGCAGCATTACTCAGTATATAATATGATTAACTCTGCATCAGAATAGCTGCTAAAGAGGGATAAGAGATGGTATAGATGGAAGGTATAGAGGCAGTGGTAAATGGGTGATATGGCGGATAAATTATAGGCAGGAAGAAAGGCAGGTGGAGAAGAATGGAATAAAATTAATAATAAGTTGGTGGGTAAACCTAGATGTATGATAGATGATGGAACACGGGAGGGGGGGTGGGGTGGTTTACATAGGATTTGAGTAGCTCTGCTACTTCTTTTATTATTTTATGCATTTCTCTTTTTTCATCATCATTATGGTTATAAATTGTGCATTTATCTTGACCACCCTCCCTGAGGCACAGAGTCCTATGAGAAGAGAGGTAGTAGTAGGCAGGTCTTCATGAGCCTACTAGCTCCTCCTAATTCTAAAATGTTAATAGAAATGCCATGTGATATAGTGCCTATAGGGAAGAAGTGCTGCTACTATAGGCTGGCACCTCTAGCTATTAATAGTACTGCTTATTAAAATGTCCATAGGATCCTCTAGTCTAAAAGGCTGCCCTATATTTGACAATATCCTTGGTGACTAGTGGTACTAAAATGACTATAGTACCTCTAATATCTACTACTACTCCTGCTACTACGGCCATTATTTTTAAGGGTGAAGAAGAAGAAGAAGAAGAAGAAAGTAGCCCCACCTGCTCAGATCTGAATAACCCTTAACACTAGAGATACTCAAGATAGTCTGACCTTAGGACTGCATATGGAATTAATGAGGTGGCTGAAGCCATGTTGTTGGCGTGGTTGCAGGTGGTGCGGCTTTATAGTGATGCTGACATGTGAGACTGGTTGCAGCTTGTTAATAAGACGCTTAGAGACCAGGCTGCGCATCTTTGACAGTAGGTGGCGCGCTACTAGGAGTAATGTTCATTGGCCAAGGGGCATAGAGAAGAGTAGTGGGTCTAGCTTGCATCGCCTGCCTAGCTCGGTTGGTTTTGGTGGACTTGGAATTCATCCAAACCACGTTTTATCGACAGCCTCTTCCTAGCAATGAGAAGATTACATGCTTATGTGCTCTAATGTACATACAGCAAACATGTCGAAAAGAAAAACAGAAAGGAAAGAGGAGATGATGAATAATACCTGCCAGTAAAGTCAGCCCAAAAGCCTCTTTCAAGATGGCTGCTGCTCAACCGTGGTTCTCAAAGTGATTTCATGCGCGTCTGCAGCCCGCGCACTGTCATCGAGGCGCTGCGGAGGACGTGGGTGGCGCGGTCAGGAAAGGCGTCGAGGTTGCGGCTGCGTTCCCGTCGCCTGCGAAGCCTTGGACACGCTGCTCTTCTGTCTTCGTTGCGGTAGTCGAAAGAGCTCGCCAGGTGCACGGCCCTGGGGTACGATGCGGGTCCGGCGTTGTGCATGTCGTAGATGGGGATTCTTCTTCTCTAAACACCTACCACCACTACTCGCAGCCTCTCGCCTCGTCCAAAAGGTCAAGATCAAAAAGCACATGTTCAACATTCTTAGTGACTTGCACGAGTTGTTCAACAAGTACGCCGGCCACGACAATGAAGCTAAGACAAGTCTCCTGTTCATGACCCAGAACGGCATCGAGCTTCTCAAAAACATTGCTCTCAACGCCATCGAAAAACCGTGTGTTGGCTAGTCGTGGTGCACCACGCTGTCTTTCTATTCAATTTCCACACTCATTTATTTCCTCTTCATCTCTCTCATAATACTACCACATTGTTCCGTTTCTATTCATTTTCCACACTCATTTGTTTCCTATTCATCTCTCTCATACTATACATAATTAATTGTTATGATGGCGCGAAGACTTTACACTAAAACCATCACGCACTCATAACTCAAGGTTGAACTGCGCAAAGAAGGCCTTTTCATCCGTCGCTCGTGACCGACCGACGGCCACACATGTTATAGAGCCTTTGCTGTGCTGCTCGCAGCGTGCGCCCGGCACTTATGTCCTTTCATGAGTGTCCCGCGTCCTTGAGCGTCGCCATCCTGGTGTCCTCATCCTCCAATTGCCGTATCTGGTTGGCTGGTGGGATGATGCCCTTCTCTCAGCTTCCCGTGCTCACCTCTTCGCTCCTGGTCATGTCTCTCAGCTTCCCGTGCTCACCTCTTTACCCCTGGTCATATCTCTCAGCTTCCCGTGCTCACCTCTTCGCTCCCCCTGGTCGTGTCTCTCGGCTTCCCGCGATCACCTCTTCGTTCATGTCTCTCAGCTTCCCATGCTCGTGTCTCTTGGCTTCCCTCCCGTTCTCACCTCCACTTCCTGTCCTTGTCTCTTGGCTTCCCGTTCTCGCCTCTTCGCTTCCTGTCCTTGTCTCTTGGCTTCCCGTTCTCAGCTTCCCATTCTCAGCTTCCCGTTCTCAGCTTCCCGTTCTCAGCTTCCCATTCTCACCTCTTCACTTCCTGTCCTTGTCTCTTGGCTTCCCGTTCTCAGCTTCCCGTTCTCGCCTCTTCACTCCTGTCCTTGTCTCTTGACTTTATGTCCAAGGTCGGGCACGTCAAGCTGCGAATCTGCTGCTGCTGCTGCTGCTGCTGCTGCTGCTGCTCGCCTCCTCACTTCCTATCCTTGTCTCTCGGCTTCCCGTTCTCATCTCTTCACTTCCTATCCTTGTCTCTGCTGTGCGTAGTTTGCGGCGATTTAGTAACAGCAGCAGCAGCAGCAGTGCTCGCCTCTTCACTTCCTGTCCTTATCTCTGCTGCACGTAGTTTGCGGTGAGTAGGGAGCGCATCCTAGAAACACCAAAAGAACAATACACGCACCTCCGGAAATGGCTGATGGAGACTGAGTTCGCCGACTTCAATTCCGGCCGCGTATTTGAATAATACCTCTGGCAGTACGTACATCTTCTTCATGCGCGAAAGGAAGCCAATATTGTCCCGCGGAGCACAGCTGTTACTGTGACGGATATGGCGTGGAGTAAGAGAAGAAGAGTCGGGGGGGAACCTCAAGCCAGCAAGTTTGCAATCCACTCACTCACTCAGCGCTCCCAGAAACCTGAAAAAAACGAAAAAAAAAAAAAAAAAAAAAGCTCTTCCGACACCAAATCAAGCTACCCACGACCCGGCTCAATATCAGTCGTCGTGCGACTTCTTGCTCGTGGCAAAGCTGCCGTTTCTCATCTCGTCTATAGCCACCACCACCACCATCACTGACAGGCGCCAGCGCCGGCGTGGGCAGACGCCATTCTTCACCGCCGCTTTCCTCACTCTTTTGCCTTGAGCATAGAATAGAATCACGTTGCAGACGGCTGAGTCATTGGCTACTAGAAGCATGAGTGACAAGGACGGACGTGCGGCGCGTTCACCTTCAAGCTGAATTGCAGGTTCTTGCTAAAATCAGGGCTGTGCAGGTTTCCGGCAGCAGTGTACTTGGTCCAGCCAGATTTGACTCTAGTCATGTACTCGTGTTTCTTCGCGGCGGGCTCCAACGCCAACGGCTATTGAGGAGGAATCACTAGGCTGTATTGGGATGGAAGGGACTGGGGAGAGAGACGCAGAGAGGGAGACGTAGAGCCCGCCGCCATCTACATACCCAACAACAACAACACCAGAAACAAAAGAGTGGTATCGCCGTGGCTCTTCCCATCCTGCCGTCAATTGCTGGCTCTTCTATGCCATGCATGCATGCATGACGCCCTGCAACTGAGGAGGACATGCACCAACCAACCACCAACCTCTCCGTCGCCTGTCCGGTCCACCTCACTGCCAACAACACCCACCCACCATGCTTCTGATTCATCGCGCTCCATCTCCTCCCTCACATTTCATTTCCATCCGCCCTGAGTTTGTCCACTTGCACCCATATCTGTGTTGCCCCGTCTCTGATGCTCAGATGAAACTAAAAGCCCCGCGAGCCGCGATATGCTACTGTCATTGCATGACTCAACGCCTTATCTCACAATCTCAGAGCATCTGACGCTCTGAGGCAGCGAGGCACTCTGGACACTGGATTTGGTCAGCTCTTCTTTCCTTGCCTAAAGGCGATTTGCACCTGTGCAGTCCCTCTTGGTGGAGATTGTTTTCTGCTGGGTTTGCCCGTCATCAGTGCAGCGGTCGCGCGTTTCAGACGCTTACTAAGATCTCAGCAGTCCTGGCAAAGCCTTCTCATCACGCAAACCTCATCCTCATCCTCAACCTCATCCTCAACCTCATCCTCAACCTCATCCTCAACCTCATCCTCAACCTCATCCTCACCCTTGCCCTCGCCCAGCCCAACCCAGCGACAATACCAACAATGCAATGGCTGCACCTCGCCACAAAAGCCCGCATGCTGACACAGAAGTAGAGCGCAAGCTCTAAGAGTCACCACAGGAGCTCCGCGAGCGCTTCCGTCACCACCACCAATGACACACCCTCTCTTCAACCGACGACGCAGCCTTTCGCCCCGTGTAAGCACAATACATACCCAACCGACAAATACACATGGAGGTGGTGATGGCAACAAGATGACAGGCAACGACATGGAACCGCGACCGCCACGTCAATGAATAAACAGGAGGCAGGCTGGGAAAGGATGCGTGCGGCGTGCGAGCGGCCAAGGGCAAGGGGGCAATAGGTGGAGTTCTGGGCATGGATGGTACTCTACAGTGGGTGTTGCGTTGGTTGACCAGCCGCGGCGGTTCTGCGCCGAATGCCGCTGCGCCCGCCGCACAACAACCACATGTTCCCATCCCATGGCCGTGCCTACGTACAGTGCACACACACCTAGAACCAGCCCAACCCAACCCTGGCTAACGACCCTCACTCGGAACCCATCTTCCCTCCATGTATTTTTGACTCTAGTCAAATTCCTCTCGTCGGGAGACAGCGGGCTGACCCGGACCCGGACCCGGACAGCAGCAGACCTCCCTCAACTCGATTGTCCAGCAATGGCTTGTTCTCACCATCCATGATCCATTGCATCAACCTCGCCTCGTCACAAGCCTTCGAGATGGTGCCACGGCCTGTCGGCAGAGCAACAACACCCACCTTGTGGACCTCCAAGAGCAGCGCCGCGGCCTTGCCGAGTCCCAATGTCACCATCTTCTTCCCCAACATCTCACGCGACAATATCCTCAGGTAGGCGCCCTCCCTCTGCATCATTTATGCCTACTAACTTTTGAAACAGTGGATGATTCATTGCCCTCATCGACCACCGTCACCATCCTTCTGCAGACAGACACCGAGCGAGGTACCATACATGGCCGGAAAGGGTTGCTGGGCATTGTAAACCACGCATGGGCCCGAACATTGGGATACACCAGGTGGGGTTGTTCGCGTGAGGCGCAAACGCTTGTTGGTGTGTGAGCCACCACCACCATGGGTTGATTCCGACCGTCCGTGTCCTCCTCAGAGACCTCAACAGCAGCAAGCCTCAACCAACTCAACAGCACTTCAACAGCAGATTTCGCGCGCGCGTAAGGTGCAGTGCAGCCCCAGGTGCCTGTGGTACGGTAATGACCTTCAATACAGTACTGCAGTCTGCCCGTGTGGTCCGCCCGGTCGTGTCGTCGCTGGGCCTGATGGTGAGTGCACTCGGCACCTCATTCACCACCACCCGACATGCACCACCCACCTGCACCTGCACTGCACGCATCGTATGCATTTCAGGTCTACCTTGGTACCACCGTGTGTGCCGGAACGACCGGTACCGATCCTCCTGCTCCTCCTCCCGTCAGATAGCCAAGCGAGCGAAGAGCCACAGGACGAAGAGCACAATGAAGAAGCAGAGAAAGACGTAGGCCAAGCATGCCAAATCACCTTCTTCGCCGCCTTCGGAATCGCCGCGGTCGTCATTGTCCTTACGCAGCAACGCCGCCTCGTGCATGGCCTGACGTGCCGTGTCCCATACCTCCGGCATGGCCGTCATCGGGTGC
>JAOWBF010142668.1:0-16368 GCA_028566175.1 Vinca major
TTGCCGCTGACCACTGCTCACGCGAAGAACGCTTCCCAGTTTTCGCCAGACGTTTGAAGTTCGCTGAGCCACCCAATTGGGCTAGCTGGAACAAACGCAACCTCAAACATCTAATGGGATTGATCACAAACCGAACCCAGGTCCTTTGTTTTCAAAGGATGTGTGCCTGGCCCGCCCACTCATGGTGGAGTGTTTTACGTAGCCAGGCAAGCACAAAACTTGGTATGCATCTGCAGCATCAAAGAACAACAGTCGAGTTTCTCGTATGGGCGCGT
The DNA here is from genome assembly GCA_028566175.1 of Vinca major. Classification (NCBI taxonomy): domain Eukaryota; kingdom Viridiplantae; phylum Streptophyta; class Magnoliopsida; order Gentianales; family Apocynaceae; genus Vinca; species Vinca major. The sequence continues at coordinate 276 of JAOWBF010142668.1, forward strand.
CTTTTCGACAGAGTACCTCAATTGTCCACGTGGAGGGATCCGAAGAACGCTCCCTGACCGCCTTTAACATGTCTGAGCCAGCACCATATCGACATCATACTCGTGGTGGCGAAGTGGACTGTTGAAAGCAATCACGTGTATTTCATCATTCACGCTCAGCGCACAGATTGCGCCTGGACGCATGTTGGCTTTGAGGAGCAGCCCATGTACCATTGAATCTACCCAGACTTTGAAAACCCGCTCAAGCCCTACTAAGCTTCTTCGTACTTTCCTAAAGCTTGGCCATATCCTCGTCAAGCATTCTAGCAAGCTTCTCGTACGTTCTCAAGTCTTTCTCAAGCTCCGCAATACGCTCGTCCTTCTTCTTGAGCTCAATGACATCTCGGTAGGTGCCCCGAGCCAGAATGACCATTTGGTCCTTGAGTTCGAGGATCTTGGACTCTTGTTCCTCCCCCGCTGCAACGCTTCCCTAAGCTCGCGTGCGAGCATGACGATTTCTGACTTGTGCCCATCGCGCTGAGCTTCGAGCTCTCGGATCTCGTCGCTCTGCTGCTTGACCTGCTGCTGGAGAGCCAAGACTTCGGTCTGCAGCTTGGAGGCGTGCTTTGAGCCTTGGGAAAATGTCAGTTGAATATCCAACGGTGGGTGGTGCGCCGTACCGGCCATGTCCGTCTGAGTGGGCAGAGCGTCGTCGGGGTGGATGGGCGCAACGGCCGTGGCGAGCTCGGGCGTGCGAATCTCTTCGTTGATCATGGTGCTACGGTTGTCAGCTGTGGTATTTGCAAACGAGTGGCGCGAAGCTTACATGTTGGGAGAGGATCTTTGCTGAGGGTCAAGTTCAGTGTGGATTGGAAGGCTGGTCGAAGTCGGGTGTTGAAAGGTTGGGAATTTTGGGATATTCGGTGTTGTCGACACTGTTGGCCCCGGGCGCATGGTCTCGCTTACTGTGGTGGACAAAAGGGATTTCTGGCATTATTCTTCACCCGTCACCATCGAAACTGCATCCCTTAGAGGCTATCGTGTCTATCGATTCCTTTCTGCTCATGTCTATGATCATTTCTTTCCCTACTTCAACACGCGAAGCGAAAACCGAGCAGTCTCCCCTTGTCATGTTCAAATCCTTCTAATTCGCTTGCCCACCATCGCACTCAGTCCTCTTTTGTTGTCCTTGACCACGCATGCCGCCTCAACCCTCCATTGCTTGTCCAACACTGCGCCCTTGACTACGACCCCCATACTTCCCCATCGCTGGCAGCCTCAACCCTGCACCTTGTGCACGTAGATGACCGCCTGAGGGGTGTCCCTGTTGTCCTCCAAGGGCGCATATGCCGAGACCTCACCTCCATCGTATCCGTCGGCGGACACATCGAACAGCCCACCGAACAACACCTTCTTCTTGCCGCGATGCATGCCGACGCCGAAGGCGATTGGCAGATACTTCTCCACTCGACGAAGAAAGAGAGAATCAGACGAGTCCAGATCCAAGTCGTACGGCAAAATGAGAAGCCCGCCGCGCCAAAGTCGGAGCCAATGTTTTCACACAAAAAGCCAGACGACTTGTCCAGGTTCTGTATATCCGGTCGCGTGATTTCGTCGAGGAAGCGGTGGTTGTTGGGGAAGCAGGCCAGGAGTTCGGGGTTGGGCGTGGTGATGGGCGAGGCCACGGTGACAAACAAGGTGTCGTTGTCGAGCTTTGGCAAATCCGATGTGACCGAGACCGAGATAGCCTGCTTCTTCCGAGCATAAGAAAACAGACCGACGATGTTCTTTTCGAATTTGCAAATGCATGACGCTTCCGGCCAGACTGTCTTGATTGGAACAGGGTCGTTGTGGCAGTATCCTGGATCGCCCCAGCGAGCATTGGAATGCACCCGCTCCATGACGACCGCGCCATGCTTCCAGACCGGGAGCTCCGCCCAGTCACAGTTGAAGATATGTGACATGCCACGAGGACGACGGCCAGATGCGAGGACTGCCTGGTTGTGTTTCGTGCGAAAGTCGAGTGGCCAGTACATGGCCAATTCGAATGGGGTATATACGTTGCTGGTCCAGACCTTCCAAGCGACGATGTTGCTAAGGACAACGTATTTAGGCAGGTAATGCATGTCGTTTTGAGACCACTCGGGGATGTAACGCCAGGTCTTGGGCTGTTCAGGGTCTCCGTTCTTGTCGCGTGAGGACCATCTGGGCACGGGCGAGTAGAAAATGTCGCTCTGTTTGATGATGAGCTCGTCGTCTGCAAAAGTCAGCTTGGAAGGAAATCGCAAGATATCCACTTACCAGACCTGTCCGAAATGGAATGCTCCATCTTTGACTTCTTGGCTCGGGCGGGTTCATCAGGCGCATCGCCAACTCTTTTGCCCTCACTCTTTCCGACTGGGACCACAGGTCGAGGATCCATATTGCAGCAGACCGCGACGAGGCCAGAGGTAGGCTGCGAGAGGAAGAGGCGGCGCAGCGACAGGACCACTCTTGAGGGTTGTACGATGGGATGCGAGAGGGTGAAGCTGCGGAGAGGTAGAGGTCCACTCTTGGGGACGAGCCAACAGAGGTTTGATGGATGGTTGTTTGTGAATCGGCGGTGTTGTGAATCAAGTGCAGAGATAGTGTGTTGTCCCATGAAGCGAAGCGAAGTGATGGCGTGTGAAGGCCCACCTGTGCGGGCGCAGAACCGCGTAGACCACATGAAACCTGAAGCAGACCCAACTGAAATTGCCAGATCCAACCTGCGAATCCAATATGCCATTGAGAAATCGCTGGGCTCGGATAAGAGAATCCTCCGACGCTGTACCAGAGTGCCCGGCTTATCAAGCAAAATACCTAAGAGCTTCCCAGGTAGTTTCTTCGTCATTTTTCGTCTGAAATAATGAGCACTGGCGACGTTTCAATCGGATTTGAGCGAAGAAAGATCGGTTACTCTCGTGGCTCCTGGAAGCAGAGAATACTGAACAAGCAAATGGATGACTTCAGGGATGATAGCGCCAGAGACTAAGTAGGGACTCAATACAACTTGCAAACATAGCCAGTAGTCTTCCTACTGGCTTTTATACTTGTGTGACATTTCTACTCGCAATCCTGATAAGTATCCTGTAGATGATCGCGTACTAATAAGGGATTAGAATCAAGGCACGGAGGTGACTTCTGGTACTTGTGAAACGATTCAGGCAAAGTGGGCTGCGCGATGGGGAGCATTCATTGGAGGATCGAGTTACAGTCGAGCTGCGTAACCTCCACGCAAAGGCTCTGCGGCATGATGCTGCAAAGGTTCTGGTCCAGGGCCTGGATGTTGGATCCGGGACTTCCTTTATATATGCAGGTGAGCTTGCTGGAATGGGCTCGCTTGCGCGACGCTTGAAACCTTGAAGGCGGTTCTTGAGGTGAGTCTCTGGCGGCTTGTCTGCCAGCCGCTTGTTCTGTAATCACTCGATCGTCATAGCCTTATCAGCCGCCGAAGAGGGCAGAATTTCGTGGAAAATATTGCGAAACATCGTAAAAATGGATGACGAAGAGTCTCATATAGCCAACTCGCGCCAAATCTTCTGAGCGGAGAACGGCAGGGTTGCGACAAGCGTTTCCCAGATCAACGCGGGCCGGACCGAGCCGGTACCCACTGGATCCCAGCCCAGGAACACCAGTCACCACATGCTCAGCGGCGCGCCTCTTGCGTCATGTCGATCTGACTGGCGCCATTGGAGGTGAGCAGCGCCGGGCGCAACCTTTTCAGAGCAGAGTGGACGAGACTGACATGTCGTACTCGGTTTTGAAGATGTGTACACCCACTACCAAGATGGTAGCATAGTTGTCTTTTCAAGTCCGAGCTCCAATCCAACAAAAAAATCCCATCGTATATACGAGTGTAACAGCGACGTGCTTTGAGCCACACCGGAGAAGCAAAGGGCGTGTTTCCTTCGAGCCAACGCCGCACAATCGCAACGAGGCGCCAGAGTAGCGGGGGTTGCGGAGGTCACGGCGTCGGAGGAATGCGGGAGGCACGGAGGTGAGGTCATGCTCTGCGTTGATGTTAGCGAAGGGAAGAATGTGAGGAAGTGGATAGAAAGAGTACCGTCTTGGTGCGCCGTCAGTTGGAATGCCGTTCGGGAGACTCGAATTGAGGATGCAGGGAGCAAATACAGCCTCCGAGGTGCAGGCCTGCGCCACGTGGGTCGGAAAGACCGGGCCGGCCGAGGGGACGTCATCTCACATCGACTCGACCAATTCTCCCACACCACAGCAACTTCCACTCGTCGCTCGCAGGCCGAATTTTGCTGTCGGCTTCGAGCTCCTCCGCCAGAGAGCACAATGAGATCTTTCTTGGGCTATTCATCTGCCCATCTTTTCCCGAAGAAATGCAAACATCTGGGCCTGAAAACAAAGTCATTGTTTGTTCACTCTCAAATTCGTCTTCCCATGCTGACTCTCTTTCGGTCAGTCGACAGTTGCCGCGCTTACGAACGTCGGGGAGCCAAGGGTCTGCCACGAAGCTTCTGATTTGGAACCCGAGCGTCACCAGTCTGCTCTCTTGACCTTGCAGAAGAGTGCAGAGCGGTCATTGAGGCAGCAAAATGGGTGTCTTTGGTACGCTCACGGTCGTGTTGAGTCTCTTGGGCAATGCGTTACTGATTGAAGTGGCGAGCTCCGTCCCAGCTAGCAGCTTGTGCCCAGTCGGCCGCGTCTTCCAAGCAACGTTCCCTCATAGCGCACAGTTCCTCATATCCGGGCTCCTCCTGATCAATCAGCCCTTCTTTGGCCATGCAAGTGCTGTTCAGGCGAAGCCTTGGCTCAACGAGCTCCTCCGCGACTCCAGACTCCTCAGATCGCTCGTCCTGAGCTGCGCGAGCTTGCTCTGTGACGGTGGCCTTGCGGTGGCGATCCGCTTGAAATACGTGCTCACCTCCGGTAGACATGAGCCCCTCTTCAGTCATCACGGGTCTTCGAGGCGTTGGACCTCGGCAGCGCCCGCGTCTTCGGTGATGCGAGAGTATTGGTTCAAGGCACCCGGGTCGAGGCGGCGAGCGTCATAGTCGCCCCGCACATTGAAGACTACGTCATTATCGTCTTGAGGACAGCCAGCTACTTAGAGGGCTTGGTTGGGGGCGTGGCGGAAAAGAGCGTCGAACAATTGGTCGTCGGAATCACGACTGGCAAAAGGCAGCTGTAAAGGATGTCGGACGTGACCTCCGAAAGACTTCCGTTGTCCTGGTCGTTATGGGGCATCTCCGTCGGTGCATGCAGTGGAAAGGAGGCGACAAATTCGAGTAACAAAGGGACCGTCATCAATTCGCGGCGGGAGTTGGTGCTCCTGGACGCATGCGATGAGGCGGGAGTGAGAACAAGATCGATCATGGAAGATAGAGGAGCGTGTTGCAAAATCGCGTTCCTTTTGGGTGGATCCCGAACGAGTTGTGCTAATGACTGCATCTGTGGCTGTGCGCTCTCCAACACTGCGGACCTCCACATCTTCTCGACAACAACAACATCCGCTTTCACTTGCCACCTGAACCTCAACGCAACAACGATCTCCACTTGCTCTCGCTTCTCTTCTCTGTATTTCATCCAAAGAAAACGCAAAGCGCACTTCAAACTGACAAGCCCATCCTAGTCGACGCCCGAGCACGTCCGCCACAGCTTTTTCCGTCCACGTCATCAAAGCATCGCAACAAATCGCTTGAGGAGGAACTTGCCTTGCCCTTCTTTTCCACCTTCAGCCTCACTTGAAGCACCATCACAAAATTACAATGGTCTTTCAAGGCTGAAGTAATCATATACTCATAAATGAAAGCATACACAGCCGCTGATCTTGACTCTTAAATAGCAAACTCTTCCGGTTCGACGCCAAGTCCAAGGATGCTTGGCCTTCGATCGCGCTAGCAGTACGTAAAAAAAGATCGTTATCGAAAATTTCTAGACCAATCAAAAGCTCATGATAAAAATTGTGGATGTAGGAGGCCGTCCATGCATATCCCGAAAACTTTCTATAGACTGTGCTTTTCTACATCAATGTGATCCAGTTTTGCCACTAGTGTCTGATCACAACCTTGGTCTCCTCGCGCCTGCTGAAACGCGCATAGCACTCTGGCGCTTCTTCGATACCGATGATACTGCTGACGATGAAGGAAGGGTGTGCCCGACCGGAAGTGATCAAAGGTACTAGTTCTGCAGCGACGCTCTGTAGAGGAAGCACGATACCACCATGGATCGCAATGTTCTTGATGTAGGTTCCGCCAATGTTGAAATCGTTCAAAGTGTCGTTGAACAAGCCGATAATACCCATTCCACCTACAGGAGCCGGAACCTGTACCATCTCGCGCAAGGTGATGGACGAGTCGACCGTGCCGTTCGCGTTCTCCGCTTCAAAGCCGACAGCCTCGAGGCTTCGTCTCACACCACCTGGCTCCATCCGCAAGATCTGCTCGACGGCAGATGAGTTTCGGAAATTGATGGGTATAGCACCGATCGAGGCAGCGAGGTCTAGACGTTCTTGCACTTGGTCGGCGCTGTAGACACGCGAAGCACCACGAAGAATGGCGGAGTATGCGGCCAGGAGACCGACGGGCCCAGCACCAAAGACAGCAACAGAGTCTCCTGGCTCGAACCCAGACCAGGTCACACCAGTCCAAGCAGTGGAGAAGATGTCCCCAACAAAGAGGTAGTCAATCAGAGTTGTTTCGCTTGTGCTCGAGTTGACGGGGACTGGAATGAGAGAGTTGTCCGCAAATGGGATCCTTGCGTATTCAGCTATCCTTGTGGTCAGCAGACTGGTCGTCCAAAAGGAGATACGTACTCTGCACACCAGGGAGAGCTTCGCCTTCAAGTCCACTCAAGACTAGTCGAGTATCAAAGACGTCCGGCTCCAATGTCCAATTCCCGTTGTCGAGGTTATCGGGAATGACGACATAATCGCCAACATTCAGAAACTGTACAGAATCGCTCATCTCAGTCACGTAGCCGATGGCTTCGTGACCATACAGATAGGGCTGTTCAGGCGATCCCGAGTCGACGTGATAGGTGTGCATGTCGCTGCCACAGATGGCTGACATGTTGATGCGGACAATCACATCTGTCGAATCGAGGATGGCTGGGACGGGGACGTCGACGACTGAAACGTTGAGTGCCTGGCCAAATTGGGCAACGGCGCGCATCATGGCTGTCATGTTGGAGGCCATGTTGTAACGATTTTGTGCTGAAAATGAAGGTATTGGATGAGTACTGCCGCAGCACAGTAGAACGTACTTCTCTCATAATTAGTCCCCCCCTTCAATGCAAACAGCGACGCGAAAGTTGCATCGCCAGGTAGCCAAGACCTCAAGGTGCACAAGTTTGACATGTTGACGTTCGTGGGTTCCAAACTTCTCCGCCAAGAGATGGAGTTAGCGGCAATACTGGACGTAGACCTTCCTCCAAGACGAGTGGAACAGCCTGGGTGGTAGCCGGTCGCCGTAGTCCTACATTCAGCGGTGGACGAGGAAGCGGTATGCTCGGTACCGGTGGTCTCAGGCGAAGTTGTGGTACGAAGCCTTTGGGAGATCATGTGGCGGAGTATAACGCGCGGCGCAAAAGCTCAAGTGCCAGGGCCCTGATTCAAATCTGGAGGCAGAGGGAAAACTCCCCGACCCTGTGTCCAAACCAAGCACGTACATACACGTTGAGGTTGGGAGACCGATTTCTGGGACCCTCCAGCGCGCCTCGGACCAATAACGGCGCTACCGATGCTACGGACAAGGATTGTCAGGCACAGAATGAGGCCATCACGGAGGAGACGAAGTAGCGCTGATGGCGCGAAATGCAACCCACTTGGGATTACCTTCGAGTTTCCTCTTTCTCTCCTTTCCTTTCCTTTCTTGCGGGCGGCTCCTATGAAATGGCGGTAATTCAGGGCCAAAAAGGCGGAGCAGAAACTCAACAAGTCGATTGGTCTTGGATGCAAACAAGTAAATCGAGTGTCATTCTGTTTTGCTGGAAGTTCAACGCGTACCTTGGTAATTTGATGATTGCAGTGCTTTATTTTGTGGCAGAAGTTGAAATTGGAGTTGGTCTTTAAGAGATCGAGAGCTGATGAAAATCCCCAGATACGACGACCGTGTATACTTCCCGATAGAACCCAGACGGTGACGCGCACAAGGAACGTTCAGAACGAGACGGCAGACTATGCGGCCCAACACGGGATTGGTACTGCACAATCTGGTCAGTACGGTGCTCCGCGATGCATCGACCGAGGCAAGGGCCGGATTTGACGTGGCTGAGCTGACTGCGCCCACCCATGCGTCTGTGTCCTTGTCAAATATTGTGGGTGACACTGCGGTGACCTTCTGCAGTCTAGTTTGAAGAACGTGATGGAGCAGGCCCAACAAAAACCAAGGCACTCACTGTAGTCTACGACTTGGTCAAGTCCTGCCAGCTTGATCTCTCAAACCTCCCCTGACGCCTCGCATCGACCGAGACGACAGCAAGCTTCGACGTTGCTGAGCAATCAAGGAAAACTCAAGCCCCTGTCACCCTCCTCAATGGCATGTATAACACCGTCGGCGACCTGCTGTGAGCTGGATTGAAGGAGGGGATGAAGCAGGCACATCAGCAGACCAAAGAGCTTCCAGGACTTGTTCGGCTGGAAATCCAGGCCTTGCCCAAAAACACACGCATGCCCGCTGATGTTTTCGCCAGTCTTCCAAGCCACGAATGTCCGCAAGAGATTGCCGAAAAGCAGTGTGTCCCAAAGGAGATGGTGGGTGAGCTAAACGATCTGGTCGGGGCTGCCGTCAAAAGTTGCAAGTGAGCTTCCTCCGGGGTGATCAAGGTTTGTGAGATGGCGCAGTCTTGTCCTATCATGCAGTACTAAAGCTGAAGATTAGTTCTTAATGCCACGAATCGGGACGTGTTGTAGGCGTAGACAACTGAGTGGGGCCCATCTTTCGGCGAACCAGAGGGTTTTTAACACAGGACGGTGGGTGGTGTGTCAAAGGGAGCGACTTGGAAAAATCAAAACAATTACCACCCGCATCCAAGCACCCACCATTAAGCACTCTCGGCTACCAGCTCCCCAACATTCAAGCACCAACCAACACCCTTCGCTGTCTTCCTGCCATCTCGACATCTTGCGGTGCCCCACCAACTTCCTCCACACACAATTCAAACCGCAACGCATTGTATCGTCCTCCAATCTTCGCGCTCCATCATGGCTAGTCCAGGATCTTGTCTAGTGCGTCCTTTTGACTTTCCCTCGCTCGATGCAGCTACTGACGTTGATAGGCCAAAACGGTCATCGACATCACGAAGTTGGACCTCACGAAGCTAGAGAACTGCAAGCGCCTTTTCCTCAACATCGTCGACTACCACAAGACCATCACCGAATGTTACAAGAATGGAACGGATATCTTGAAGACCGCCAAAGAGGTCATGAACAAGGCCCGCTACAAGGTTTCTGAGCATGACCTCGACGCAGCCGACGACGATTCCAGAGCTCAGCTCGAAAGGATCGTCGTTGCCGCCGAAAAGAGCAAGCTGGAGGATGACGAATTTGCGCTCAAGTGCGCCGACCGTCTCAGCGACGATCTTGACGACCAAGTCGATGCCTATGAAGCGCGTGTCGAAGCCACGGACGACTACTACGACAAGCTGTCCGATGCCCTCGACGCCATGTACAAGCTGAACGAGGAGTGCGTTCAGAAGTTCACGCCTTTCATGGGAGACCTTGTCCAGAGGGTCAAGATGCTGAGCAACAATGAGCCTCTCCCAGTCGACATGTGCACCAACCTCGCCGTGCAGGAGATGGTCAGCGTCGGCATTCCGCTCACAAAAGCCCACGACGAGATCATGGAGATGACCAAAGACTTTCTCGCCAAGTTCGTTCTTCTGGTCGTGGACGAGGCCAGCGATCTTGCCATCCTCCTGCATTTGTACGCTCGCCTCAAGGAGATCGCCAGAAAGTACCCAGAGGCCGAGGGTGAGTAGGCACGGGAGATGAGGGACAGGACGGAGGATCAAGAGCACAGCGGCGAAAGAAGAGCATCAACGCAAGGGGATCCGCCGGGCACGCGATGGTAAGCACCGCTCCTACTGCCGCCCTCACTGGCACTCCAAGCAGCGCTAATGCACCATTTCTCCAGATCTCGGTTTCTAGCGTGCAGTCAGTGTCCGTTCGCCCGCAGCCACGAAGCTCAAGATTACATCAAGGTCCAGAGGGCAAAAGTGGCAAAAATGAAATGGTTGGGCAGACGCTCATGGGACTAGAGGGAGGGGAACATCTGCGGAAGAAAATTGACAGCCTTTTCCTTACTCTCCCGTCAGCTTTCACTTTGCAGATGTACCTGGAATAGAGAACGAGTTGACTGGACTTCTGGCTGATATTCCTGGTGTGGGTCCCTCTGGTCAGCCTTGTGCTCGTCGGCTGAGTCGGCTGGCTCGTAACGCTGCCGCAGCCGGCCGGCGGGCTGCAAATGATCTCTCGATGTGACATGAGTAGCTTTGAGGGTCGTGCACTGATCGTTCGCAAGGCCAGGCCCCAGGAGGACCATCTTACGTCTCCCCCAGCCGTCGTGGCCCAAATTTGGGAGACGTGACGTCCCTCCAGGTCCGCCTCTTGGGACGCTACTCTCCGCGCTTGCGCTTGGAGCCGCGAGAGGCCGCTTAGTCATCGTCGTCCTCGTCGGTGTCCTGCGAGCCGGGGACTTTATCGTCTTTGAAGAAGGCGAGCTTCGGTAGTAGAGCGGGAGGGCGAGGGAGAAGTGATGGGGTGGCCGGGAGCACCGTGGTGCCTGAGGAGCCAGCGGGGGTGCCGGCGTCGTTGTCGTTGTCTTTGTTGTTGCAGCTGATGCAGCCCTGCGTGTATTGAGCTCGGAATTGGTCCTGAGACACAGCGGCATGTATTCCAGCTCCCCAACCTAACCGACTCTGCACCAGAATACAACGCCACGAAAAGCCAGAGGATGGTACCGAAGATGCTTCCAGGACGAGCTCTGGAATTTGTCAGTCCTGACTGCTGTGATCCAGGTTTCCAGGCTCGTTTGCGTGCCTTTGTGTTGTAAAAGAGACCAGTAGAGTGAAGAGAAGAGACGAGAAGAGAAGAGACGAGAAGAGAAAAGAGGAGAAGAGAAGAGAAGAGTTCGATTTGGTTCGACCAAGACGTGATCCCGCCATCGACCCACAATCAGTCCATGCCCCACCCCAATCCACCACTGGCTACAGCAGCCTACTCCTTGTCCTCCATCATGGCCCTGGCCTGCTCATTCATCCATTTCATCGAGTTGCGGATTTTATTCAGCTCCTCCACCGCCATCTTGTTGGTCTCGACCATGGACGTCATCTTTGCCTGGAGACGATTGACATGACGCTTCAGATGGATGTTCTCGACAATGAGGTCCGTCTCGTACTGTTCCATCTTCTTCAGCTCCTCAGCCAGCTTCTTGTTGACCTCGACCGCGGCGGCCATCTTTTCCACGTCATAGGCGACCCCGTTCAACGCCTCCCTCATTTCGACATTGTGGGTCATGTTCAGCTGTTTAATCTTGGACTCGAGTGCCGAGATCTTCTCACGATCCTGGGGTGTCGTCATCTTCGCGGAGATGATGATGTGGTTGACAGGTGCGCAGGCGGAGATTTGCAGTAGAGCTAGGAAACGTCAGTTGAGTTGAGGAAAAGCTTCGGCGGCGACATACCTTCTTCGGTCTTTGGGAGGGGCGAGGTAATTCCTTCAACCATCGAATCTCCCCATCCACACACCACAAATTCGAAAAGTCAAGATCACAAACACACAGCAACATGGCTCCTCGTACGTGACTGGTCTTGAGCTTGGCCGACTTGCAGAAGCTGACTCTTCCAGAAAACCTCCAGACCGACATGAAGAAGCTTGCCAAGCTCTTGGAGCAGGCAGCCACAATTGCACGCGGTTCGTTGACCATATCGTCTGCGCGTTGTCTTGCTAACAGCTTGGCAGGCCTGCAGGCCGGCCTAGAAAAGGATGGAGAGGATCGTGAACTCAAGAAGATTTACGACGTTGATCGAGCGTTGCTGGTTGGCGTCCTTGAGCGCTTGCTGGACAACCGGTCGATTTCCACCGCTCGTCGTAAGCATTGTCGCGATTGCAATCATCTGGAGAAGGGATCGGTGTCGGCCAGGGACCGCAGTCCGAATGCTGGGGTGTCAAGGATTGCTAACGCAGCGATCACTCCCGGCCCTCGGTTTCCGCTCGCTGCGGATCGGGCCGACCGGGCCGCTCGGACTCCGACGCCGATCTTTCCATTCCGGTCCGCGCGTGCAGGACGACATCGGACCCACACCAATCAACCTGACTCTTCACAAGTCTCCCTCCTGTATTCCTCACTGAACGCTCTCTCTACCACCCAATTGTGTCCGTCGACGACCTTCTGCCTCTCGTGAGCTCACCGGAAGCCTGAAATTACCGCTTCCTGGCACGCAGTCTCCAAAGAACACCCGAACCCGAGCAATGTCAACGCCTTCACAAACAACGATGGCGTGTAGAATGACGCAGCCGAGTGCGGATCTAAGCACAGTGGCGACCACACAAGATATCTGCTCCTCGCCACCGAACCAAACCGCCCAAAGCTGAACACAGCTGAGAGGCAGATACCAACCAGAAGCACGCCCTGACAAAGCGCTGCCGCTGCAGCTCTCACTGCTCACGCTCATCTCGCCGACGCAAGTTCCGCTTGCGATTCCGTAGTTGTGCGGCGCTTTTGCAACAGACAGTGGCGTTTTTGCTCCACCGAAAGCGCCTCGCTTGTTGCAGCTCATGGATGACTACTTTCGCGGTAGGGACGAAAGGAGAAATGACAACGGCAGAGCGATCGTCAGTCCTTCCAAACGCGATGAAGCTCAGCTTTGTCCAAGGTCGGAAATGGCCGCCGCCAGTCCAGGTACCTACACTCGTGTTCCATGACTTTGCGCATCCTAACGCGGCCAAAGTCTTCAACGGACACTGCACAATCCCTCCCAGCCGATTAGGCCTTTGTGCCATGAAAATCCCATCGCGACCAATCGTCGCGGCTTCGGAAACCAAAGCCATATGACCATGGATCCGAGCATTCCTTCGGCTACTGGTGACACGACCGATACAGATAGGGACATCTTGAGTACGTATATCCAGAGGAGGTCAAGGGACCTTGCTGACCCTAATAGCCTCCAGGATTACTTTCCACTCATTGTTTTCTTCCAGCCTCCCCCGAAAGCCGTCCTCTGCAAAACGTGTCGCTTGAGAGCACGCCCTTCCAGCCTCCAATTGACAGTCGATCTCTGCAAAGCACCTCTTGTCAGAGCACGCAGCCTACAACGAGGAGCACTTTCGGTAGGAGCAGCTTCGGTCGGGATGCAGTCATCCAGTAGACCATGCAGATATATCCTTACACGGAAGCGACCTCGTTCATTCACTTCAGCGGCCACCGCGACGTCATGAACATGGTCAAAGCAACGCAGAGGGCCAGAGGTGGTACGATAAAGAGGAATGCGGAAAATTTGGGACAGATCGCCGAGGACGCCGGGAGACGAACGCTTCCAGTTGGGCTTGCTCGCATTACGTCGTCGCGTAAGCCCATCCACGCGGCATATTTCGTTTGCGGACGTGCCAGATCTTTATCAGCTCATCTATTCCAAGCCCACGTCTCCAACACATCCTCGTCCGAGCTGCTGTGAAAAGATATGGTTGCCCAAAATCACGAAGAATGGGAAAGGGTCATCTCAGCCGCCGAGGTCAGGGGGAAATCCTTGGAAAAGACCGCCTTGCAGGCCAGGGAAGAGGTGGAAAAGGCCAATCCCGTGCCGGCAACTAGGTTTCCCTCCAGTCTCCCTGAGCAAAGCTGGCCAAATGAATGGGATATTGAGAAGCTCGGCACCGGCCGCAGAGGGTTACTCAACTCAGACCCTCTCTCAATCTCATACAAGGTCTCCAGTCGCGGTCCGGATCGCCTTGCGGATACCCAGATCCACGGGATTTGGGCTCCGGGAGTAGAATACCGAACAGGAAGCGGAGGCGTACAAAGACGAGTTGCATTAGCAAGACGCCTTCTTACATTTGTGTCAGGACGGCAAGTCTGGAGCTCGGGAAGGTGCGAAGGAATTGTAACTTCTACTCGGACTTCCGCAGCCCACGTTCATCGCTACCCCCGTTCTCAACTGCAGTCCTCGGATCGAAAGCTCTAAGAAAACGCACGTAAGGGAGTAAGAGCACCGCGAGAATGGTTTGCCAACGGAATATTTTGCGGCGTCTCGTGGAGTTAACGTCCTGGCGAAACTTGAAGCAGAGGCTTGTGCCCGGCAGCAAGCGGCAGCCTTTCAGTCCAGCTAACCCGCTATGCGGGCATGGCAAGCCGATATTTCAGACTGGGATGACAGAAGCTCTTCGCTCTCGAGCCCAAGGTCACCCATGGGAAAGGGCCTCTTCAGGGGCACGCCGACGTTGACAATGTATCCGCAGGCACACTCCAAGATTGCTTACTTGTTTCCACGACGTGATTAGTTGAAGTATTGCTTGCGCAGCTTGCGCAAGGGCGAAGACGATTCAATGCGCCGACTGTAAAGGTCCACTTGCACGAATATTCCTACGAAATCATCCCGCATCCGCTACTTGCTTGAGCTGGCAAAGGACGCCCCCAGGCTGAAGCAGCGCACCCCCGAGATGGTTTAACTCAATTCCTAAACGAGTGACCACGCCTTACACATTGGTAATGTCCAAGTGGAAGACTTGACCGCGGTGCACAAGATCGCCTGTTCCGATAAGGGCAAGGTGACTGGACCAGCAGGTCGACCACCTCAAATGGACAGCAGTAGGTGTCTCTGATTCTTGACCATCCCGTTCGGTAATGGCTAATTTCGTGGACAAGTTGGGTCGTCGCGTATTTCGAACCAGGTGGAATATGGCGGAAGGCCGGGATTGAAAGCCTTATGACAATATCGGTGCCGGCGCCAGCTGGGAGCATTGGTCCGCCAAACTACGGAATGGTTTGTATAGTCGGCGCTTCGCTTGCTGTTTGTCGTTCCGGGCGGTATTCACCACCCACATCCTCCACCCCCTCCACCTCCCTCCATCATCAACCTCCCGACCACCACCCAGTCTTTACTCACATCATTCTCCCAGACCTACAAGGCATGTGAAACAGCTGCAGCCCTTCCTCGCTACTCTACCTGATCGATTACAGATGTCCTCTGAGGGAGGCACCTGGGCCGAGCGCCATTGGCTCCTCTGGCAGCCAGTCGTCCACGTCTTGACAGAATCCCAGGAATACTTTAAGGACATCAGTGAGATCATGAAGGAAAACAACCAAGCTTACGATACGGCCACTTTCCATTTGAATGCTCTCGCCGTGATTTACGATTCGTACCTCGAAAGCAAGCAAAACAATTGGGACGAGACGCAGAGCCAGCTCGCCGACCAGCTCTTATACATTTTTACACGCTCCAAGGATGCTTCCATTGCATGGATGGCTGCCCGCACGCAGCTGAAGACGCTCTTCAGCGCAGAGCAAGCTGCCTTCGCTGAATTCGCCTTTGGTCCTCAGCACTTCGTGGAAGTAGAGGAGTTCGACCAGGTCGCCCGGAAGATGCGCGGAGACATTGACGAGGCGGAGGAGCTTGCGCGCCACGACGACTTCCGCACGTTCAAGAAGGTGGCCCTTCGCAAGCTTCTCGAAATGAAGGCCATCAACGAGCGCATCGAACAAGGCCTGGAGCAGGCCCAGCACATCCTTCCCGAAGATGAGTGGACCAAGGTTGAGGATAAAGCCAAGCGCATGATGGAGGAGGAGGCTGCCACTGCCAAGGAGGGCGAAGGCGTAGGCGAGAAGTGAGGAGACTCCGAGGGTTGGGGATGCTGCCGTCTCTGGTCATTGACATATCGAGCTCGGCGGTGGTGCTGGGCGGTAGCTCTGGGTGTTAGTTCTGGGTAGCGGTTATTTCTGGGTAGCGGTTAGTTCTGGCTGCTGCTTTTGGTCACCACTGGCTTTCATGAGCCGAGCAAGATGGCAATATCAAAAACGATATCGACTGCACACCAAGTACAAAATGCCGTGACTTACTGACGAGCTCAATATTGGGCAACTTTGGCAACTGTCTTGCGACGTTTGAAGTTGTGCGAATCGCCCGATTGGGTAAG
>JAOWBF010144809.1:0-16340 GCA_028566175.1 Vinca major
CATCAACATCAACCTGTCCCAGCAGCAGCAGCAGCAGCAGCAGCAGCAACAGGACCAGGACTAGGACCAGGACCAGCCAACCCAACCAAGAAGGTCGTCGCTCCAGCAACGCCTCGGTGAAGTCACCCAGCTCAACAGAGCTACTGCAGCCGCCGTCAATGCGGTCACAGGAAGTAGAGGGCGCGGCTGGTTGCTGTTCATCTTCAGCGGTCTCACTCTCTCGTTCCTCCTCACATACACCCACCCATTGACAATCTGGCTGTGTCATGTAATCCTCCTCCTCCTCTTCTTAATCCCGGAGCTGCAGCATGTCGTTCTACCATATCACGCACGGCGTCGTTGATCGAGCCCACGCTTAGCCCAAATCACACGGCAAGAAGCTGCAGCCGTTCGTTGCCCCGCTGCAATAGAGAAAGCAGGAACATTGTGCGAATTGGCGGGTTGGAGGTGGCAGATTGCGAATGAATAGACAAGGACGGACAGACGGACGGACGAGTAGACAGGCAACAGGCAAATCGTTAGCGGATGGATGAGGTGAGAGGGATAGGCGGATAGCGAGCGAGGCGGAAACGAACTGTTTAGAGGAAAAGCGGCCACAGCAGGGAAACTAGCGATAAATAAGTAGACTTTAGCATTGGCATTATCAGAGATTGCGACGTGGGCGAAGGGGTGGGGAGGGGGAAACGGAGACAGAGATGGACGAGGGCAGCAGGTTAAGTGTACATAGAAGCCGTTCCCTGTACATTGAAACCCCAAAGCCACCACCTTGAATTTGCATCATTGTATCACGCACGTTGGCATGCATGCAACGAGTCTTTTATCCCATATTGTGCGAAAGTGACGACTTTTCCAGTGACCCTCCAACAGACTGGAGACAACCTACGCCTCTCCGCAAGGACTCCTCGTCTTCTTCATCCTCGTTCTCATCCTCCTCCGCCCTCCTCAAATCAGCATCAAGTCAACACAGCCATCGCCTTGTCAGCATTGGCAGTCCCTACCCGCCTCTGGGCAACGACACACTATACCTCTCCAAACTCGGCCCCTACAGCCTCGATGCCCACGCACCCTGGGGCCCTTGTGAAACAAGTCACCAATACGCCGATGCTGCTCAGTCTGCACAGCCACGATTTACACGCCCACGCCTCTGCGTCTACAATTCCAACACAGCATGCGAGTATACAGACGGGAAGGAAAGACGGCTGAGGCTATGTGGTCGCAGTGGCGTCGGGCGGCTAGCTAGCTTGCAAACCCCGTACGGCATAATGCGGCCAAACTAACGCTATAAGGCAAGTTGATCAACAACAGGTCTGACCCTGCGTTGACTCTGTCATTTGCTAGGTTCCCGCATCTTCTCTTTACCTGGGCGAAACGGAAACCCCAATCTCGCCCTCACTCTGTCCCCGATGTCCACTCGAACCATCTGTCCACTCGCCGCCTGTTGTCCATACTCTCGCCGCCTGTCGTCCGTATCCTCGCCGCCTAGACGTCGGCCTTGAAACCAAAAGCAATGTCAATCATCGGGTCTTGTCGTGCTCCAGAGAAACGGTGATGGGATAATGGTGATGAAGAAGCGTCAAGGGATGGCGGAAAGAATTGGTTGGGTTGAAAGCAGGGTGCAAAAAGAAGACTCGTCGCAGATTGGAAGCAGATACAGGCTCCGTCATTGCGAAACACCGAGCAACCACACCCGCACCCGTTGCTCTACTTAATATGCTGTGCGCTCACCGTGTCCACTCCGCTCAAGACACTGCGCCCGTTACTCTGTGTGTCGCATGGAATGCCACGCCAGGCGCGCGCGTTGTTCTTCTGTACCGTTAATGTGGCGGCTCTGTTGGCAAATGCAATCAATGGCAGAGTTAATGTCGAACGGAGTTCCAGTGACCCTGGAAGCCATACTCTTCGTAACCGCTTCCACATACACGCCAATAATGGTGTCGCCGGCGGCTGTGGTTCCTGCGCCTGTACCCGTGCTTCAACACCATTACGCTGCTCGTTGCTCTCTACCCACTGCTCTGCTTATTGCCCTCTGCTTTTTGCGTGGAGACGCTGCCCGCACAACGCGTCCACTCCATTTAAATGATGTGCGCTCAATTCAACCACTATGCTCAAAACACGGAGGGTCCGGACCACAACTGCGCCTATTGCTCTGCTCATCGCTCTACTTGCGTGTTACCAGGTCTGCTCAGTACTTCCCTCTTCACTCTACGTACTTATTGCTAGGTCTACTCGTTCCTATGCTTGTAATATGACTCAACACGCTGCGCAATTGCGCCCGCGCCCGCGCCCAAACGCGTGCCTACTCACACCGTTACTCTGTTCGTCGCTCCGCTGCTATTGACTGCCACTCCTCCTCATCCGGCCTGGTCTGGCCTCAACCACTGTCTGCCTGCCTTCGTGACCATCTGTTGTCCATTAGCCCGTCTAGCTTTGTTGACCTGCCACCTCCCATGCACCAACTCAGTCTGCCCTGATGCCGCCCGCCTTCCCCACTCCTTAGAACGCACTTGGGAGACTGCGGAGAATATCTGCACCTGCGACACCTTAGCTAGTAATCCAACGACTCCACCTCACAAGCAAACATATCAGCCTTCTAAAAACCTTACCTCTTATGCTCTTATCTTTGCATCGCAGAACCGGTATTGCCAGCCCAGCAGAAGGCCTGAGGTGCGGCCCCGTCGGCCCCCCCGGGCTGGGCGCAACACCCACCACCCATGGGAACAACCAGAACTCCACGCCTGTCACGACGCACTTGATGGGAACTTCATGCGCCGTGATGCAGATCAACACTGGGCGCTCTCGTCTACTCAGCCAAGCAAAATCCAGCTCCCAACTGGCTCAGGACAACCAACCTATTATCAGTCATCTGTTGCCTGACAGCCCTCCACAAACAGCACCGCAACTCTCAAGGAAACCCGCATTCTCAGCTGGAACCATCATCCCCATCACCGCACCAGAGTGGAGATCGCACTGGAAATCCTGCATGGCGCAACCATGGGAAAGTTATTGTCATACACAAGGTACTGTCAAAGCGTGACGACACCCTGACATCACAAAGGGGGCGAGCTTTGCTGATCAAATTGCCTCACAGCGTTAGTCCGTACCTATTACCTAAGCCATTAGCCATCCGACCCAACGCCATTGCGACTCAAGGTACAACCTCGTCCTCGTCCTCATCCTCTCTATCATAACGGAGAAAAAAGAGAAAAGTAAAGAAGGAGAAAGAGGACCTCCAGACGTCTGGTACATGTATGTATAGGGGGTTGTATGTACATATAAATGTAGTTTGGTGTTCCTTTCGGGCCTTTTGACACGTCGTCCGTTCACGTTAACATCCCACCAACAACACAACATGACACCGTCGTCCAATTGACCAACACCATTCATCCATCTACCCTTCAACCCAGTCCAGATGGCGCGCATCCGCAAGCACAAACAATTCCAATGTCAGCACCAACCGCGTCCTTGACGAGCATAATGGCCATTCTCTCTGAGCGCAACATTTTCGTACCTTGTCAACTGGCTTCCGAGTGGACTCGCCTCTTGGGTGCCAGCCAGCATTATTTTGTAAAGGCACATGCGACGATGCAGTCAGTCGCACGGCGTTTGATTCTCAAAATGCACTCGACACCCCCGTACTTGGATTCGTACCAGCTGCACCGTCCTCCTCCACCCTTGTCCTTTCTCGCCGCAAGTCTTCTCTCACTCCTTGGTGTCGGAGTAGGCGAGGGCGCGAATTTTGTCCGGCAGGTGATCGACCATATTATATTGGCCACGCGGTCGTAGGCGCGGTCGTAGGCGTCGAGGGCCTCGATGCGGGCGGCGCGGGCGTCGTCGACGTCTTGGGTGGCCTGGATGACCATCTTCTAGGCCAGCGCCTTCTTGGCCTGTTTGACGGCCTATTTCTGCTGCTCGGCCTTGTCTCTGGCGGCCTCGGCCACTGCGAATGCTTTGCGTAAGTCAGGGAAGGAACAAAGATGGGGCAATCGAACTTTGTTGTTGCACCGACAACGACGACGATGACGACGCTGTGAAGGTGCTCGGGCCCAACGACATGTTGAAGTTGTAAGTTATCAGTAGTAGTTTAGCGCAGAAGGAAGAGGATGGGCAGGTTTGGATAGCTGATTCAATGACTTGGGTTGCAGGCCGGCATCCTCATATACCTATTGCCGTCGGTGTCGCGGCCGCGGGAAAGAGAGGGAGTAGTTAGTAATCGCTGAGCGGTTTCGCTATTGACGCAAAATTCAAATCTGGAGAGGCGGTTCGGTGTGACGAAACCATCCGACCGCCATCTCTCGCCCTCCGTTTTCCCATCCCATCCCATCTCAATCCCATGTCAACTGTCTGTCAGCTAGGTACGGTTCCCCTTCACTGCTGGTCCATTGAAAGAGAATCGCCACCGTTTCCAGGTTACATGGAGTTTCAGAGCTTGGCTATCGTGGTGCCGTGCTCCAAACCCATTCCTGCGGCTCCGCCTCCTGGCAAACGGTGCAAATGTTGCTTTCATTGCCCCGACAAGGCCGTCCCGTGCCCGCAATCCGCCTACCAGAGTCATTACAATTGGTTTGGACTTTGCCATGTTCTACACAGGCAGGATGAGGAGTGGCCACCACAATGGATTCTGCGAACGCCCGAAGACAGGTTGATTTTGCCGTCGTGCTTCTTCTCAACGTCCGAGGCAACGGCTCTCTCGCTTTGATGCCACCAAGAGTTCTATCGACGAGTCCAATCATTTACTCGAGCCGGGACGGTGCCATTCACTAATTCCATTGTTGGCCAGGGGTCTGGGTCATTTTCGTGGTCATTTCTTCATTCAACAGATGATCTGCGTCTCATCCAGGAGCTACATCTGACGCCAAAGCACAACTCAAGACGCTTATGCCAGCGAGAACCACCATGTCTTACTTGCCAGTCAACCAGCGCGGATTCAGTCCGCTCATTATTTGTTGATTTAGAATAAGCATTCGGTATTCCAGTCGCGTCTACTAGAATGACACGAAAGACATCATTTCCATTAGGCTCCACCCACTTCCAAACTGCCTGGAGACCGACCGAATTATAGCGGTCACCGGTTCTGTAGAGCATACATATCGTTGGCATCAGGTCCACTTCCCAAAGACAACTCCTTCTTCTCTTTGACAAGCACATGACATTGATAAAGAAAGAGAGGGAGCGAGAGAGCACGCTGACATTGCGCGCCGCAGACGTTTCCATCGACGCCGACTCCGCCGACCCTTTGGCAGAAATCGACTGCCTAGAGTACACCACGGTGCTAGGCGAGCTGCAGCTGTGAGGGGACCGCCAATGGCTGCCACAAGGGCACCAAGAAGGCCGACTGCGAGGGGCTCTTCCGGCTCTACAGCCTCGACCACGGCTGAAACTAGTACGCCGATGCCGTCAAGGCGGCGCTGCGCAGGCGCGTCTGGCGCAAGTTCAGAGACGCCATGTCTGCTGGTCAGCCCACCCCCTGCGGTGATGGCCGTGGGGGATGGTGATGATGATGACGCCACGCCAAACCGCAACGCTTTCGCCAGGACGACAACTTCTGAGGACAACTTGGTCAACAGACACAGCATGGCGCCCCCCGTGTCCATTCGCGCAGAGCAGCAGCAATGGCGCGAATCCACGGCCGAGTACGCCGCGCTCCAGTCAGAGAAGCACAGCATCGCGGAGCTCGACACGCTTTACGACGACTTTGACCGGGACCAGCTCGTGTTGAGGAGTGGGTACGTGGTGTTTGAGCGCGAGGGTTGGGCACTGCGCTCAAGGATTATCGGCTTGGTGGAGCGCAGGCTCTGGGCCTTTGATGCCCTCCAGGTGTTGAAGCGGAAACGCATGATGAGGTGAAGGAAGGAAGGCTGGTTTCTATTGGAACAATCATGGAAGTTTCTACTCCAACACCCGCCCCCTCTTTCACACATCAGGTTGCTACAATAGGTAGAAAGTCAGCCATAGATCAAAGCCAGTTTGTTCATTTTTGGTGACTTGATAGTGTTCCAATCTTCTGGCGTATCTTTGATTGACTGCAGTACAGAGGCTTGAAAAGGAAAAAGGCTGATGACAGACAAGATATTCGACTGCTTCAGCTTCGAAAACACCTACCAGATCCGACGGCATAGTGAGGCTCTTCCTCTCCTTTCTCCAGGCCTCCAAGGCCCGTCTAATCCAACACCCGGCGGCTAATATAGAGGACTCCGAAACTTATCGAATCCATGGCCCGCGGCAAGTACGGAAGCCTTTGAGGTCTGTCTGATCCAAGAGCCCGCGGGCAAAGTTTTACATCATAGCATAGGAGTGAGAAGTTGTCAATCAGCCCGCGGTTGGTTAAGGTGCGTACCTGTAAGAGCTACCGTCTGTCTGTCTGTATGTACACATCTGTGCCATCGAGCAGAGCACCCAGTTCCTCTTGGACTTGGCTCTCTCCTCCCACCAACCTAGAGACCAAGCGTCCAATCATGTCATCCCGGTCTACACCTGGCTCTCACTGCTCGCACTATCAAGTCTTGCTGACCCGTGCTCCCTTGTCCAGACTCGCGTCGCAAACCACCTACTTATATTAATATCCTGTGAGCTCCGGTAGACAGCCTGACACATACCACTGGAGGAAGGTCGAGAGAGCGTGCATGGTGGGCTGCACACATCATGTTGCCGCCGCACTCGTCTTGCTCTCTTGGTCCCTGTCTGTCTGTCTGTCTGTCGCTCCCAGGTCCTCCCTCTCTATCTTCTATCGCCGTCTTGCCTACCTACCTGCCTATTATCCTGCATGGATGGATGGAGGAATGGCATGCCGCCCGGTCTTGCGTTGCTGTCTTGTTCCCCACCTCGCTCTCGCGCTCTCTTCCTGTCCACCTTGCGGTTTCCGTCTTCCGCATTGTAGCGCGCCTTGCAGAGTCGACTTCGCTACGTACAGGGTGCACACTGTACGGCAGCGTTGGTCGGCGCTTCCTGTACAATCCGACAGACGGACGGACGGAAGGAATCTCCTTACTGGCCGCCAGCCAAATCAAACTGGCCCATGCCAGCTGGGCCACGGAGGCGCAACAGAAAAGGTGTCTGCCTCGCAACCATCTCGCACCCAGTCCGCTCCAACAACTCAACTCTGTCTACCACACTGGCGCGTTCGTCAGCGGCGACGGTCCTAATGACGCCTGCGTACAATGCTGCTTCCAAGACCTGACGTGCGAGTACCAGTGCTGCAGTATCAGCAGCAGCATGAACATGCGACCCCGCGTCATAAACAAGAGCCCGCCGACGTCGACACCGCCCACCAAGAGGAGGAAGCCGACCCGCAGCTACTCCGCTACGCTGCCGGGACCCTGGAACATGGGATACGCCACACCGCCAGGACCCTCCAGCATAGGAACCAGCTCCAGCAACATCCAGGAAGACGATGCAGCATCATGCGCCTGAACAAAATGGAGGAGATACAGGACCTTGCGTGCCATCTCCACCACAGCACCAACCAGTCGCCCGGGCTGCTGCTGCGCGGCCGCACCAGCAACCTCTCTTTGTCCTTGTCCATCCAGGGCAGCCCCCAAGTTGTCAACCAAAGCCTAAAAATCGACACGGTAGTCAGTCCAAGTCCCAATTTGTCGACCAAAGCGCCAACGGCGACCTGGACCTCACGTTCCCGTCCGACGCGGTCGTCAGTCCGAGTCCGTCTGTAGAAAACAAGAGAAAGAGGGAAGAGGAAGAAGAAGCCGAGTTTTCCAGAGTGCTGGCGGATCTGTTTGTCTTCAACGCGCGGCTAGATCAGGACACGCTCGACTGGCTTACAAGCCTCTCAGGCAGAGGCCCCAGCGGCCTCGGGTCTTGACGACAAGCGGGATGGAGGAGGGACATGTATGGCTGAGGCAGGCATCCGACAGCCAAGCGGGAAGCATTGCGCGGAGCAAGGCTGGAGTCACAGGTCTCTGGATAGACCTGTCTGGCGGTCGTGCGAGTGACATGGTGGTATCGAGGTTGACTTCTGTTCTCCAATGTATTAGTAGTTCAGCCAAGAGAGATGACGAATAAGTGGAGAGGGCTATGAGAAAGGGTGTTGGTGGTATTGCCATGTACCAATGGAATGAGGGGTGAGAAAATAAACGTCGTATTTCGTGTTTCCACATGTCGATTTGAAATTCAACCTCTTTTCCTTTTCATGCTATGCTTCTGCATGTACAGCCGCACTCCAGTTGCCTGGCGAGTTCTCTAGAAAGCCCAGAATGAGAGAAGAGGTGCTGACTTAATGTGAGCTTGGCAGACTTTTGCAGGATACGAAGATGATCAGTTTCATGGAGATTGGGGACAAACTGCCAAATCAGGCTGGTGAGCCAAAACGGCAGCGGGCATGGGCGAGTTCTAGAGAGAAACAGACAGAAGATTCAAGCTCCCGCCGGCCAGATAGCCCCCAGGTCATATCAGACAGGTAGACAAAGTCACCGCTGACAGCCTCAACTTCAGCCACAACAAGATCCAGCGGCTGGCAGACTCAGGGGCTGGCAGACAAGTTATGGAGGACTGAGTTAGCAATCAGACAGGCAGACAGGCTTCCAGATAGACATACGGACGGATGGACAGGCAAGCAAACTTCTGGATAGACATACAGATGGACGGACAGGCGGACAGACAGACAGGCGGACAGGCGGAGAGGTAGACGACCAGGCGACAAGTGGGATAGCTGGCTCGTGGGCGGACGAGCGGACAGACAGACAGATAGACGGACAAAGGTGCTCGCAAAGGGCAGCGGGCATAAACGCAGTAACAGCGGCGCAGTGGGCAGGTGGACGGGCGGGCGAAGATTGAAACCTCTGAGTGCAAGCCCGAGGCCGCCGGTAGTTTGGCGAAGGAGGGGGAGATGGACGGGCGACATGGATCGGCGTTGAAGGTCGGCAGACTGAGTTGGCGGGTGAGAGGTGGCAGATGAAGGAAGCCACATGGCCAGATGGACAGACAGACGGATGGGACAGTGAGCAAGCCCAGGAGGCCAGACCGGCGTCTGCAGGCTTTTCGGTTTCGTTCAGGCTCGAGTGAGTGGGTGAAGCAGGAGGGAAGGGCGTCGAGTGCGACGGACTGGTCTTGGCCGATATATTGATATTTAACCATTGGCTGCTTGTCCCCGGTTTCGAACTGTTCAAGGCACAAGATTGCCGCCGCAACAGCTAATCCATGGAGCGCTAAAAGAGCAAGAGAAGACTTGGACAACAACGGAAAAAGAGATGTGGAAATGTGCAGTCCAACTCCTCAGAATGCCTCTCCAGGCCGATGGCTGACGCTCTGAGCGTCGGTGCATGGGTACGACAGCCTGATCTTGCTGAATTTGCGGTGAACGTTGTGCACGATGATTGTGTCGAAGACGTGAGGACCATGCAGCAGGTAATTAATGGGGTTGTGGCGTTTAGCGTGTGGCCTGGTGGTCTTTGCATCGCTCGAGGGGTTGGCGGCAGTGGGCTTGTCGAATACCGGGAGCTTTGTGGACACTACCGCACCATTGCGCTCGAAGAAAAAGACCCAGAGCATAGGCAGAGAGCGAGAGGAACAGCTAGCACTTATTCTTCACCAAGAATATGGCTAAGGGGGGAGGATCCCGAGGATACGTGCGCGCCGCGAGGTCGAGTATTCGGCATCTGTAGTTCCGCAGGCCGTTTAGTGGGCTACAAGGATGCTGATAATAGAGCCAATGACAGCGGGGGAATTCTCCGGCATGGTTGAGGCAAGCTATACGGCGCTTTTCACATGGCTGGGGTTGTATTCGTGTTGATTTGCAAAGGCGATGGCGGCTTCAGCGCGTTGTTGTGAGGAAGATGGCGCGGAAGATTGGGGGGCGCCATGCGAAGCCTAACCGTGGTAGGTAGCGAGAACATTGGCAGGTCGCAGGGTTGATTTAGAGGACCGATTCTGTGCGTATGAAGAAACGTCCGAGGGAAAATAAGAGTACCTGGGCATGACACAACCTCGGTCTTCGGACACGTGATATCAAGAGAGCACGAGAAGGCGGGCAGGCGGGCACATTGAGTCGGGCGACAAGCAACGACTGCAGAAGACGAGCCATGTAAGACATTGGAGCCATGATGTACTACTGTACAAGGTTCAGTCAGCAAGAAGACAGCAGAGTGGTGTGAGAAGAAAAATACTCACTACCGGACGCAAAGGCAACTGGACGTTCAGACACAGGTCAGCATAAAGCATTCCTAGATGCAGTGGCACGCTTGGAGAATTGGTGCCTTGTTTACTACAGGCCGGCCGTAGAGGACGTGTCAAAGGAATGAAATGGTGTTGGTGTGGTGTTGGTGTTGGAGGTCAAGACGCATGCATGGGATGTGTTTCCACAGGAATTTAGGCTGTACCCCGCCTAATTTTACGGTTCACTTTTTTTTTTTTTTTTTTTTTCGCAGCGAAAAGAGTCCAACTGTGCACCTCCCCGGCGATGGACGGTCCCACCATGATCCCACCCGGCGTTGGCAAGTTGCCCTGGGGAGTCCCGCTGCGCGCCTGTGCCCCCCCCACGTCCTCATGCCCCTCCAGCCGCAGCTGTGCTTGCACGGTCACAATGACCCGCCAAAAATTGCTTTTCAGGAAGCTGTCGAGCTCGTCGCTGCAAATGGTCGTCATGTTGCCGAGGGCCAGCACATGAGTGTCGAGTTAGTCCACAATGTCGTCCTTGCAACAAAACATGTCAGTATTGGGGCAGGGGGAGGAACATCTCATTCACACGCACCCTAATCCGCGGTTCCCACTTTGGCGTTGTCATCTTCATGGCAAGGCCCGAGACCCTAGTCTCGACCTCGGCCATGGCGGTCTTCAATTGTTCCAACGCGCTGTGCGGATTACTCGGTTGAAGATGCAGCGGCATGAGCTCCAGGATCTTGTATATGGTCGTGAACTCGGATTTCACGGCCTTGGCCAGCTCAACCTGCGACACGGCGAGCGCATAGCCGTCCTTCATCGTCTGCTTCATCTTGCTCAGCGTAATCTTCATTGCCAACATGTGTTCTGGTCTTTTAGGGGATGAGCACGCCACGCCACACGCCACGACGCTGACGCGGGTCAGGTTTTGGCTTTCCCAGTCCGGAATCAGCTGGGCGACCCTTCCGAGGGCAATGGAGACGACCCATGTGGCTCAGGATTGAGAACGCGGATTGCGGCTTAGGTACATGTCGGTGAAGTTGGACGTCAGACATGGCTTGTCTGGAGTGGTGGTGTAGGGCGGGCTGTCGGACGGCTTGCTGTCGTCGTTGCCGACGAAAGAAAGCAAATGGTAGCCGGTCACGAGGAAGATGATGACCAAGACTACGCCAATGATTTGGTCGCGACAAGAGCGTTGGGCGCGAGCGTGTTGGTCACGCCGATGCCTTGATGCGTTCATCGCACGTTCGGAATTGGCAATGGCGGCACTGGATGACGGGGGAGGAGGAGGAGGAGGAGGCCGGCGATGAGTCGAGTCCATGGCGTGGCGCGAGGGTTCCATGTTGGAGGCCGTCAGAACGAGGGAGAGGGAGGAAGGTGGAAGAGGAGATAGTAGACTTGGTCAAGAAATCAAACGGGGAGCTAGGCCCTACCTACCTGCATGTACCCATCATCGGCATCATGGCGACCGAGAGACGACCGAAGGAAAAATGTACAACCTAGAGGCCGGACAAGAAGGAAACAGACATTGTCTTCTTGGTCTCTTTGCTTGGGAATGAACGGCTGTCCCCCAGGGACGACAGTATCAGCATGCTGGGTGCACACGGCGTGGTAGTAATTTTGACCTGGTGCGGCTACTCGTTGGGTAGAACATGTCAACAAGACGTATGGCCGGGGATCCACACAAGATGAAATGCAATGGTGGATGGACAGGGAAGAAAGTTTGGGTTACTAGAAAAAGTCCTTGCTACCTGCCTGCCTACTCACGTCCGGCTCCGCCTCCCTCTCCAGGTCGTCGACGTCTCAGGCAATGTCAAAGCTCCAGGTCTAGGTCTGGGCAAAACCACCATCTGCTCGTGGATCTCCGGCACGGCGGCGATGAGGCCAATGGTACCAAAATGGCGGGGCTAGCGCTGTAGCGCGTCGACAATGCTTCATTGCAGTCCTTGCCAGCAGCGGCCTTGCGGCCTCGAAGCCTCGTCGGCCAACGCGAACCGTCGCGACCAAATCAGGCGCCAGCGCACGGCAAGCCCGCCGATCCATCAGCTCGTGTGGATGCCTTCGATAACCACAAGCCCAAGGCTAAGGAGCAGTTTCTTGTCGAGGCGTTCGATACCAAGAACGACGAGAGCCAGGCAACCTTGAGGCCCAGCCCGTGGACTAAAACGGACACCGAGACGGCCGCCGACCTGCAGGTCAAAGGCAGGGCAGCGAGACCCAGCCGGCCAAGCTCAAGGCCCAGATGCAGCATCTGGTTGTTGCATTGTTCGACCAGATCCAGAAAGTGAGCCTTACGCCACCAAGGATGAGGCCACCAACGAGCCGGCCAGCACAGAGGCCCAATCCAAGCAGCTTATCGGTGCGGTCGACAACACGTACCGCTCGTATTCCAAGCAGGACAACAGCGCATGCGCGATGGTGTTGAAAACAATGGTGACACCCGGCTGCAACGACATTGTTGGGGTCCGGACAGATACTGAACACGGTCGTCACAGACGAGGCGAGGCGGTGGCCGACGCCTACGCGTAGACATGTACAAACAGTTGGAGTATGAACGGTCGGTTGACCGGTCAGTCGGTCAGCTGGGTGTGGAGTGTAGCTATACTGGAATGCAAAGCAGTGGTTAGTGCCCAGTGGTCCAAATTGAGGAAGCGGAGAAGAGATGCAACTTCTTTTCGGCTCAGTCGGAGTCGTCCAGCCTCTCCTTGACCCAATCCTCGATCTGAAGCAGCCCGGGCAGCTCCGACTGCAGCATCGCCTCGCACCTCATGTCGCGCTCTCTCTTGCGTCAGAACTGAAGACCAATGGCGTGACAGAAATGGGGGACGGGAGAGGGACGGAGGTCTTGGTTGAGGTTGTCGAGAAGGATGTGGTTGTAGTGGTGTAGTGTTGTAGGTTGTGGTGTCATAGTGGTGCTGGTGGTGTGGAGAGGGAGATGACTCAGCCGCCCGCGTAACGTTGGTGCGTCACCAGCGTGATAAACAACGCGTCTCCCACTCTGCGCCCGCGCCTTCCATTCGTCAACAACTCCACACCACACACACACTCTCTCTCTCTCCCTCTCTCACTTCGACTTGCTGCCAATGGACCTCGCTCGACACCGTCTCTCCACCTCCAACCATCAGCCTCCTACCCCCGACCATGCATCATGCAGTCCCCATTATCGCCGTCGCTCAGCGCCCAGCTTGACGACTTCCAGCGATCTGCAAGCAACACCACCGCCTCGGTGCTCGTCGACTACGCCAAGCTGAGAGGAGCCTTTGCCCTCCGCAAGCAAGACATCTGGACTCGCCTCAATCCCAACGTGCAGTGCACCATTGCCCTCGCACACCTCGCATCTTCACACTGCTTGACCAATGTGAAGCGCATTTCTTCGTCGCCGTGGCAGCTCGACACCCAACAGCTGCTACGCGAGTTCGGGCCTCGCTGCCTCATGTCCCGCCCGCTCATCACCGACCTGGCCAACTTTGCAACCAACGCCCCGCCCACGGTCGACTTGAACTGCGCGCTGGAAGCGATACGAGCGGCCCAGGCACAGCGGCTGGCGGGCAAGGAGTGTGGGGTTCAGCGCAGCGACTGGATCCAGCCCGTTGACGTGCGCAGCGCCATGCAAAAGACCCTCGGTATCAACGACAAGGTCTCGACTCGCAAGCGCAAGCGGCCGCGTAATGGCGACGACGCTCACGAAGTCTTGGCATATTTGAATGTAAGTTTTCGACATCAAGCACGGCCAGGCGCGTCTTCGGCTGCTAAAATTCTGAGCAGGCGGAGCGACCCGAGCAAGCAACGGAAAGCCATGACGGCAATGAGTCGGAAGAAAGCATCGAGCATGCCCGCAATCAGCCGCTGGTCGACGAGCCTCTTGGTGACACGGGCGCTGATGATGTGCTTCTCGACGACGTGGATTTCAGCTTTGGGGACGAATCCTTCCAAGGTCTTTCACATGCGCCCAATCAAAGGGCCCAAGAACCAGGTCTTCAAGAGAAAGACTCTCAACTATCATCGCCTCCCGACAGTCCTGCGGAGCGAGCAGCATTCTCATCCAAGGAAGCTGAGAGGCCGGCGAATCCAGCATGGACCCAGCGGAGATTGAGCAAAGCACGTAGAACGGACGACTCGACCGACGCTTGCACCAAGACACGCGGGAATGCAGAGGCAATGATGCCGGCAGAACAACAGCAGCAAGACGGATCTTTCTCTTTCGCCGACAAGGCAGGGGCAATGCCGCCGGCAATACAACAGCAGCAAGACGGATCTTTCTCTTTCACCAGGAAGGCCAATCTCAACCACGCGGTGGCTGCGGCAGCTCCGGCTCCGCGTTTTGCGCCTCCGCATAGTTTTCTGTCACCAATCCCGGAATGCCCGTCTCCTGCGACAACTCACGGTGGTGGAGACGAATCACCACTCCGACGACAGCTGCTGCTCGAGCAAGCAGTGCCCACGATCCGCGGGTCGCCTCCTCCTGTCAATACCGCTGGACCATCTACCCTCAATCATCCAGCGTCTCCTACTGCGCGTAGGCTCCTAGCACCTGTTCAAGATACCACCCAATGCGCTGGGGACTTTGGTGGTCAGCCGGAGCAGCAAGGTGACGCTGCTCTTCACCGTCGGCTTTCGACTTCGGGCTGGCTGAGCGCGACCGACATTTCTCGATTGATTGCGGACTCTCGGCTTCCCGATACGCGTTTGCTCGACATTGGCCGCTCTGGAGACGGTGGTCCTTGGACTGGGTGGACCTCACGCTACACGCTGGAAGCTTCGCAAAAACATGTCCTCGTGCCGGTGTTCATGGAGCGGAAACGGCACTGGGTGCTGCTCCATCTGGACATGTCAGCTTCACGCGCAAAGGTTTACGATTCGCTGGCTCCTCCGACTCCTGAGAACCATGCCGACATGGCCAGGGCCATTGTAAACAGCCTGGGCACGTCTTGGGACGGGTGGAAGGTTGAGACGATTACACGCGTGCGTCAGTCTGGGACCGATGACTGCGGTGTTTTTGTAGTCATCTTCGCCATTTACATCCTCGCGCGCGCACCCCTCCCTGTTGATGGCAACGAAATCAACGCTGGGCTGTGGCGCCTTTTGTTCCGACGTCAGCTCATCGGCGAAAGCGACGCTGCAATGGACGACCTTGTCCAGCAGGCCGTCGGCTCATCCTCGTCATCCACGACACAACTGATTCCGAGGCTGCGGGAGATGAGTGACAAGGCCAAACACCTCTCAAGGCTCGACCGTGAGCTGTCTTGCATGTCTAGACCAGTCCTGGACCTGATCATCAGGACGAACCAGGGCATCGAGCAAGACGGCGTCGCCATGCAAGTCCAATCAAGGCACATTGAGAACCACGCCGCCAGTTTGGAGTACTATTTTCCCGCCAACCAACATCATGCCGCCTCAAGGCGCGATCCCATGGCATCGGTGCTCAGCTCGATGCGGTCTCGGCTTGCATCTGTCAAGGCGTCGCGCGACAGGGCGCAGACGAGTGTCCAGAGGCTTCAGGCCGGATACCGGTCTCTCAAAGACTCGATTGATGCTGCCATTCGGAGGAACGACGAGCAGCTCAGACAGGCGATTGCAGAGGTCAAAGAGGCGTCGCAAATGCTGGCGGATCTTGAGTCGGTATGAGAAAAAAGGGCTGAAAGAAAGAACGAGCGAGTACGGAATATGCGTGGGGGTAACCTAAGGCCTGCGGGGCGCCACAATCACCAGAGATATCATTTGCGCTACTAGTGGGTGGTAGCTATAGATAGGCGCTAGTTTGACGACATCAACAATAAGAGAGACAAGACGACTGACGGTTTCTTGCCGTTGCTTTGCTCAATCCTCATTACTACTCTTCTTCTGCTGTGATGATGCCGATGGTTCACCCACACACGACAGAAGACCAAACTCACCGTCAGGATCCCCCGGTGTCGCCAGCCCATGCGCTGTCCCTGTCAGCCGTTCATTGAGACATTATGGCT
Source organism: Vinca major (assembly GCA_028566175.1). Lineage (NCBI taxonomy): Eukaryota > Viridiplantae > Streptophyta > Magnoliopsida > Gentianales > Apocynaceae > Vinca > Vinca major. The sequence goes on from JAOWBF010144809.1 coordinate 16,068, forward strand.
TTGGACCGCTGCCAATGCCAATGCCAATGCCAATGCCAATGCCACAGGTGGACGAGGGCACGAGGGAAGACACGAGAAACGAGACAGCAGTAGTAGCAGCAGCAAGAGGGGTTGTCGGCAAGTCACAGAGGGACAGACAGACAGCATTGAAAGCTAACCAACCCGACGGCGACATGACGCCACGCCGCCTTTACTATCCACCCACGCAGTTGTTCATTCATTTTGCGCCCATCGCTACAGAAAAAAAAAAAAAAAAAAAAAAAAAAATTGTCC
>JAOWBF010148034.1:0-16312 GCA_028566175.1 Vinca major
AAAAACATATAAGAGTACAATGTTCACCCGTTTTTTCAGCAACAAAAAAGATTCTAATCCCGCACCAAAAATTACCTAAAAATCAGATTTATCCCTTTCCGGTTCGCCGCCGATTCTCACGGATTGCAAGAAAATCTAGAAAACAAAAATCCCATCTTCTTAGCCATTTCTTTCTTCCGTTTTTCAAATTAAATTCTAACATTAAAAATTAAAGAAAAAGAAAAATGTTGTGGGATGAATGGAGCAACCCACTTCAAGAACATCATCAGCAGAATGAAGAATTGGGAGAGCATCAACAGCATCAGGAACAGAATCAAGAAGACTCTTTTCTCAATTTCGATTTCTTTTCTGTTTTATCCAAGCCTAAGGTATTTTTAATTTTTAATTTTTAATTTTTGGGATTTTGGGTTTGCCTTTTCTGGGTTTTTTTTTTTTTAATTATTGAGTTTGATATGCTTGTGTTACAGGATTATTACATGATATTGGAAGTGGATTATGATGCCACGGATGATGTTATTCGATCCAATTATATCCGTTTAGCTCTGGTTAGCATTTTTTGCTTTTACCTTTGTTTATTTTCTTTCTGTTTTTTCCTGTTATTGTTAGTAAATGTGTTTTTAGTATAAACCAAAGTCTCAAAAGATTCAATCTCGGTGGTTCTTTTGCTGAATTTTTTAGTTGGGCTGTATCAATTTTTGTTTTATTTGGTTTTGGTTAAAATTTATTCGGGGGAGCAGCTATTTTGTGCATTCATTGTTAAATGTTAGGTTTGTCTCCTATCCGTCACCGTCCATACCCCAATTATTGTGAACTTATGTGTTGTGTTGTTGTTATTATTGTTGTTGTTACTGTTGGTGCTGGTGGTTTTGGTTAAATTTTGGGGTGTTTTAATGAACAGAAATGGCATCCGGATAAGCAAAAAGACTAGGACGCTGCCACTTTAAGATTCCAGGACATTAATGAGGCTTATCAAGGTAAATTTTACTCTCTCCGTAGGTTCTTGAATTGACATCTTTGATCTTAATTATCTAGGTAGGTTCTATGTTTTCATACTTGATTGGTTAGCTACTCTAGCACTACTAATATTGTTTCAACACTTCTTTCGTCGACTTGGATGTATTGCTTTGATATCTGAAAGAATTAAGGTACTTGTATCTAGAGGAAAATTCTTTGTTTTGCTCAGATATTCTATTTGCTAAGAGTTAATGTATGGACTAAGCAGAAAGCAGGGAGAGTTTGCTAATGGGGTTTGAAGGCCTAAGTGGGCTGATGAATTAATTTACTTGCAAACTAAGTAAAATTTTAAGTAATTCCTTGAAGATGAACTCTCTATTGAGTGATGCAGCTTGAATTTATATTCTTTTACCTTATAGTGACATTCTTTGTATGGAGCACATAAATGATTTATAAAACTCCTGCTAGTTAAGAGCTAGGGTGAACAATGCTAAAGAATGTCGATTACTGAGTTATCAGTATTCATGTCTAAAAATGTTAAGATTTTATGAGCAGCAAAGGGACATCATTTTAGGAGGAACTACTGCAAAGTTGTTAGAGAATCTACCCATTTTACCGGATTTGATTTTGAAAGAAAGAGGTCAGGAAGGGCTCAAATAGTCTGATCATTTGGCAATACGAAAAGGAACACGTGTTATCTCTTGAAATGAATGCTTATCTTGTAAGATGTTGCTTTCTTATGTGGTTTTTGTAGTTACTTTCAAATGAAGTGGATCAAGGAAAATGCTCAGTTCCCTATCTGAGGATAATGTATGAAAAGAATTTGAACCTATACTGAAATGCTCCAAAACAGGAAAAGGCCGTAGATAAGCAGCAGCTCATATCTGACATGCCATAGGCAATCTTCCATTTTTATAAATTCTATCCTTTTATAGTCTATCTTATTCGATTAGAATAGAAAGAAATTAGATGCCATAATGAGAGATGCATCTTGATAAAGGAACCCCTGAAAGAGCAAGGAGTTAATGTTTAGAATCTATAACGAGCCTAAAAGTATGGATGTTAGTTTTAACATATGATAGTATCAGAATGTCTGAATTTCCCTTGATGACAAGTGATCTCATTTGGACAAACTGACCGAAGCTCTATTTATATTTTTTACTCGATAAGTATATCTAGGGCACTCGTTTCCTTCCTCCTATAAGATAACTGCTAACTTGCAAACCTTTCGGAGTAGAAAGATCAAATCCTAGTGTTTGAGTTCTTTTCTGTGCAGGTCTTAGTTGACTGTGTTCTGTAAATGGTCTTATTGACGTCTTCTCAACATGTCCTCTACATATTTTCTTCTGAATCAGACTTGCAAAGATTTTTCAAATCATACAGAGTTCCTTTGCACCTGTCAAAATACAATTTTGGTAGGACTTGTTGGCTGTTGCATGAGAAAGATAGCACTTGATTTTTTGCCTTTGATATACTAGGATTCTGGATGTTATCTGTTTTATTCCGATGTTTCATAAACTTATATTAGAGGTTCTGGATATACATAAAAGCACATAAAGTGTAATTTCTTTATCTGATAGTTTAAAGACTAGAGAAAAGGATGGCCAAATAAACATAAGGGAGAAAGGAGACGGGTTGGAGGGTCAAGAAAACTTTTATGCTACAAGAACGTTAGCATAAAAGCTGGCTAATTTGAGAAGTTAGATTCATGTTGCCAACCTTGTAAACAGAGGGTCTTGATTGCTAGGTTATAGTTAGTTCATTGTGTGTCCCTGAGTTGCGAAAGTGGTTAAATTGTTGAACAATGATTTATCGCTGACATTGAATATGCCACCGATGTGAACAGTTCTAAGTGATCCTATAAAGAGGCATGAATATGACCAGAAGGAAATGCTGCGTGCTTACGACTATAACTTAATTGTAAGGGTATTTCTGCTTTCTTAAGGAATTCAATCTCTATTTTGTTTACCTTCTCTTCTTGAAGTTTTTCACCCTAATAGTTGCACATGCTGATGCAGGACTATCTTAACCGTTACAAAGGTCTCATTTTGACATGCAACGGGCTTGGTATGAAGCACCCAAATGGGTAAACCTAAATCCGGAACTGAACAACAGCAACATTTCCTTAATGAGGTTGAGGTGCATCAGGCGATCACTCTTGCCGTGGCAGGCTTTTGAGGGGAGTTGGACATGACAGTTTTCATGTAATAGAATACTTCGACGTAGCAGCTTTGTAACATAAATGAAAAATTCAAAAGCTACTCAAAGCCAGAAATTCATCGCCTTTTGTCTGCCTAGATTTTCTAATGTATCATAATATCATAGTAAAGGAACACTCATCTTCTGTAAAATGTGAAGCTGTCATTTTTTCGTACTTATGTTGTTGAATGATTCATCAATCTAACTTTGCATGGTGCAATAATTTGTTTTCCATTGTTTGCTGGTACAGGGATTTGGGGTCCACAACTCAACTGTTGCAGACGGTAGGTGCATTATATAGCTATTATAGTGTAAAAAATACATCAAACGGTATATACCGTGCATTGTATGGTGCTATTTGCAACAGTTGGGTTTCCATGAATCCGATAGTTTTCAATTTTTGCAAGAAACTTAGCTTATATAAGGTGCCTAGGCAAATCCAGTGTTGAGTATGGAAATTAATAACAAGAATTGGACGCGATAGTGAAACATCAGCCTGGCCACAATAATTTTACAAATAAACTGAACTGAAGGATTTGCTCCCGTCATCTATTAGCTGTGAAAGAAGTGCAAGTGAAGCTTCTTGCCAGCACTCTCCCCAGCCACAACGCGATACCTTCTTAACAGCGGCTCGGACAAAAGCAACAACAACCTCGAAAATACTTGTCCAGAAGATGGTGTTTGCCATTGGTTCCATGCAGAAGCATCAACATCCTCATTTACGTTCTCCATTTTCTCCATCCGAAAGGTAACTTGGAGATGCAATTGTCTTCTTGAGTTGACACAGATTGGAAGCTCCAAAATTGAACCCTTCAGTCATTTACCAACGAGACCATTGCAGCACCTCACATCCTTCTAGCATCATCTGTCCCTCCAAATTGTAAGTTCCATTTACATTTGTCAAGGGTTGTGGTTCCTTAGGATGTTCAAATTCTTATCTGACAGATGAATTCAAAATACGAGAGATACTCTTTTCATCACCAATATAAGCACAAAAGAACAAGTATTCTTCTTAGCTATAAGGATTTTAAGATTGAACTTTTGCAATATCACATATATGATGCTCGGAACGTACCATTAAGATTAGGAAGATATGCAGTTGTAGACCTTGGGCTATACATTTGTAGTTGTCCTGAGGGCCATCACACTTCAGTGGCATATAGATGATCAGGGGTCATTGATCTTGCATAATTAACTCATCAAGCAATTGAAACAAAGGCAATAGCTTTCTCTCACGACAAAACACACCAACTAACAGACTCCAGGTATTAGGATCCGGATTAAAACCTAACTCAACCAACCCAAACAACATTAAAGCCATATCGGCTGCCTTGCCAGCCTCACAAAGAGAAGCCAGTAATTCGTTTGAAGTGGCAAAATGAGGCAGAACTCTCCTAGCCAACATAAGGCCTAGCAACTCCGTAGCCTTGTCCAAATCACCTTCCTTGCACAAGGAATTTAACACAATTCTATAACTTGCCTTGTTTAAAGTGACGCCATCCCAAGGCAAACGCTCAAGCATGCTGAGCGCCTCATCAAATCTACAACTTCTGCAGAGTCCTCCAAGTATAACATTAAAAGTCACCACGTCGGCCCTGCATTCTGTTTCTTTCATCTCTTTGAGCAGTTCAATAGCTTCATCGACTCTATTTGACCGGCACAAGCAATCTATTAAAGTTGTATAACCGACTTTATCAGGATCCATTCGTGCAGCTTTCATATCGTTAAATATTTCCTTGGCTTCTTCTAGTCTTCCCCCTTACATAGCCCATTCATTAGGGCAGAATGGTTAACCACATTCGGGTTGCAACCATTCTTCTTCATGAATTCCATTACCTACTTAGCTCTGTCAACTTTCCCCACACGACAAAACCCATTTATTAGCAAATTATAAGTTAATGCATCCGGCAATATCTGATCTTTCGAAACCATATCTTCAAATATACCAATAGCTTCTTCTAATCTTCCACACCTACAGAAACCATCTATCAGTGTTGAATAGGTGATAAGATTAGGGTAAGAGACTTCAGATGACTTCATCTCTCTCACCACTTCAAGTGCAGATTCAAGATCTCCTTTCCTGCAATGGTATTTAACCAGGATGTTGAAAATGCACGTGTTGGGCTTCAAATGGAGGGTTTTCTGGGCATTCAAAAGAAATGTCCTTGCCAGATCAATTTGATTTGCATCAACCAAGAGATTGAGACATGTGCTGATTGCTTTGAGAGAGGGCTTTTCACGGACAATCGGTTGGATTGCATTGAACATATCCAACACTTTTTTGTGCAGACGAGATTTTGAAAAATGCTTCATGAGGTTAATGAATACACCCTCATGGAATTTGCAAGTTTCATAGGTCATTTGATGAAGAATGTTGTCAATGGATTCAAATTTCTTGCATTTAGCGAGCTTATGGAGAATTACAGCGTAGGTGGAGTTATTGTGGTTAAAACCCTTCTGACCTGAGACCTTATTAAAAATCTCTAGGGCATCTCCTGGGTCATTTTTACGATTTATCAAGTCAATGGCATGTTCATGTGATATATATTTCCGTTTTCTTGGCACCCCATCGGTGGCATCTGAGGTTCCGGCTGGAGAATCCGAATTATGTGGTTTGAAATGCTGAAGAGGGGAGATCCATTTGATTGAAGATAGTGATGACTCAGAAGAGGAGGAAAAACAGCGACTCCTAAGAAAACCTTTCATCGAATACAAAAACAATTCTGGATGTGCTACAAAGTTTCATTTTCAGTCGAACTAGATGTCACCTGCAAATACCAAGTTGATTGAGAATGTTGAAGATAGGTTCTTGCATACACAAACTTGCAACAAACACAGAGGCAATATAGTGTAGATATCTTCTTGATTTTCCACAGGACGAAAGGAAAGGTATACTAATGTAGTGTGTGTGTGTGTGTGTGTTTCCGACAAAAGAAGGATATGTTTTACCATCAGACAAAAGCAACATGGATACAGTTAACCTAAGCACACACTTTCTCCAACAAAACAAATATCACCTTAAAATATGCCAAAAAAAAGAAAGCGAGTTTCTCACATTCACTCTTCACATACAACTAAAATATGCAAAAAAAGAAAGCAATTTTCTAATATTTATCAGAAATGCCAATACAACAACAACCATAACATAACCCATTAAGTCCTCAGTAATTGGGATATGGGTAGGAGTTGGATAAGAGACAGACATAACATTTATCAATGAACGAACAGAATACCACTGAAACAGACCATATTAATTAGGATTAATCAGCCACTTTGTACATTTATTGACAAAGGTTAGGCCTGTCTCCCGTCCATCCCCGCCCATACCCCCCATTATTGGGGACTTAATGGGTTGTGCTATTGTTGTTGTATTCTTCTTCCACCAAGAACAGAGCAAATCAGAGGATGATGAAGTTCTTGAATCCCAGACCAATAGACCGAAAAAGAAATTGCCTTCTTTTTACCACTTTCTTCAACAATCACCAGAAAACAAAACAAAACCCAGTATTTAAAATATCGAGACTTCACCCCTTTTCAGATTTTACGAACTGATTATTGATTCTCTATTCTCTGAATATTGATTCGGGAGCTGAGAAAAGGAAAGTTCCCAAACAGAAGGATCTGAGAATTTGAAGATGGAGAGAAACCATTGAATTTGATCCATGCATGTTTTCTATATCCCTGGTTTTAGTAGATGGTAATTTTGGAATAGAAAATTTTGGTCTTACTGAAATAGGTGGAACGGCCTATAAAAGGGAATCATGCGATTCTTCCAGAACGACAAATAATGCGGAGTGGAGGGAGTACTTATTTACTATGTTACTCGAACACTTTGTTTATACCTTGTCGTACCCGTGTCGACACAACACGACACGGCATGGGTTATGGGTATGACATACTTACCGGATCTGGTCAACACCGTTCGACACTTTGTTTTAGATGTTTAACTACTCGACACCTAAATACATACCTGTAACCGAGTCCGAGTAACATAGCTTATTTGTGCCATTTTTAAACAGTTCTTAGTGGAATATTGTTGAGTAAAGTTGATCAATAAAGGAAACTAGTGAACTCTGCTATTGTTTTGCCGTTACTTATATTTTGCAGTTACATAATTATGGTTTTAGATGATTGATTTCAATAAGAAATGTGAATCCAATTCTTATTCTATATTGGCAATTTAATAATCCATGCTTCTCAAGTAAATAAAGTTTTTCTGAGCTTCACTACATTAGTGCTTCAAACAAAGATTTCTTCACTTGCTAATAGGAATTTCAGTTCGTGCAATTCACATAGGCAAACTGATCAAGATGGTTTACGTATTTGCAGAGGCGTGCAGTATATGATGCATTAGTAAGATGGACTAGGCCTCTAAGAATATGGGATCTGTATGCTTTTGCTTCTGGTCCGTCTAGATTCAGTAACACAATTCCTTATAAAGTGCGTCTATTGAATGAGTATTTCCGGCTTCTGGGATTGAGGTCCCATGCTACGAGCAGAATGGCTGTAGATGGGACTTTCACTTTGTCTAATGATCACTGGAGAATAAGTAATGTGAATTCCGATTATGCCTTATGTGGTACCTATCCATTTGCTGTGCTTATCCCAAAATCTATAAGGTAAGATGACTAATTTATATTGCTCTAATCTTTTTGTTGATTTTGGGAATGAAATATTCGTTTTGGATAATGATATGCGTTTAGTCATACATTTGACTGCTGATATAGTGAGGATCAAGTGCGGCAGGCGTCTACCTTCCGTGCACGGTGCCGGTTGCCTGCTATTTCATGGTGTCATCCTGGTATGTTCTTCCTTATTAGTAAGACTGCCTCCTTCCTTCCTCCATTCTGCTTCTTCTTTCTTTTTTGTTTTTATTTTTTATTCTTTTTATTTGTGTGTGGATGGGTGGGTGGGGAGGTTTAAATCACCACTAATTCTTTATTCAATTGGTGAATGCAGGGACAGGAGCTGTAATTGCAAGATCATCCCAGCCACTTGTTGGCTTTATGATGAATACGAGGAGGTAAAATCTGATTACTTAGTCCATGTTCCTCTTACTACCTTTGACTTCGATGTATACTTTGAGTAATGATTACAAGGATGCCACTGTTTACTGGTAATGTAATCTATGTTGTTGATATCTGTTAGCAATGCTGATGAGAAGTTAGTTGCTGCACTTCGCACTCAACTTCCTGGAGCAAAGGAAAGGAGGTAAAGAAAACGCTTTCTCCTTTCCCTTTTGATGTAATCCATTTGACATTTCAGACTTCGTGTGTTCCTGATCCCTTGGTTTTCAATATCTTTCTGAATGACCTTTTTTCTATTGAAACTCTGACTTGCTTCTTCTAGTCTATGATAACCATTACTCAAAAAGTGTATTGGTTCAGTTAAGTGAAGCACTAAATAAGAAGGCCAATATTATGCTGTACTGCAAATGAAATATACTAATTGCTGCCCTTTTCTTTTAGGAAGCTCTATATTGCTGATGCAAGGCCACGGAAAAATGCTCTAGCAAATGGAGCCATGGGTGGTGGGTCTGAGTCATCTTCTAATTATTTTGATTCTGAGGTATGTCTAGTGGCTTCAATGATTGTTCTGTGTAACTGCCTGCTTAAATGTTTATTCACTTTTTATCTTGAGTTCTGATGTTTCTTTGATTAAACCGGTGTCCAGATAGTTTTCTTTGGGATTGACAATATACATGCAATGAGGGAGAGCCTCGTTCGACTTCGAGACTATTTGGATACTCATGGTTCTACTTCATCAGATGGAATGTCATCATTCTTGGTACTCCCAGAAATTCTTTACATGAGCATCTTGCATTCCCTGCAATGTGACATTGTTTGAGCTACTCGATTTTGGGCTAATATTATGCAAAACATTTCCAGCTGTACTTTTCATTTTGGTGATACGCAAGTAGTTTTAACTTCATCAGGCGTTACTGCTTGGGAAATATACTGAATATTGTGTCCGCAAGGATTTGGACCTTCCTAGACATGTAATATAGGGGATTGTAAACGATTAAGCACAGAGGACTAGAAATATGAACTCTCTTCTTTTAGAGAATTTAGATCTTTAAAGATAAGAAGATAAGTATAAATGATAAGCGTTCATGCTTTTTTAACTTAAAAAAGTTTTAAAAAAAATTAAAACCCTAAAAACTACTTGATCAAACAAAAACAAGGTAAACTCCAGTGACTGGCGAGCCTCCATTTGATACAAGTTATATGGGCAGCATAGTTGAGTAGCAGACATCTATACATCTATCCTTTTTTCTTGTGCTCTTACAATGCTGTCTCAAATTTCTTTTTTAGAGTGCTAAACAGTTTCTTCTAGATTGTCATTTTGAGTGGTTTATTATGACATTAACTATTTTGATGATGAAATACCTCTTTATCTTGACCGACTTGAATACCAATGAATGCTTTGATGGCTTAATTAGCTTCTCATTACCCCCAACCATACCATGTACTTATTAAATCATTAACTGGATGAAGTAAATATCACTATATTTGTCATCTTCATATCCTCAATCGCAATTCCTACTTTGTAAATTTTCTAACACAAAATTGAAAATATTATTATATTTCATTGGTTTCTAGCTCTATACTTATTGTACTTAATTTCTTGTATTGACAGAGACATGGAGGATGGACATGGGGTGGCGGTAATCTCAGTAGCATGTCTGCTTCAGTTTCCACCCTTGGAGATACTGGTTGGTTAATACATGTCCAGAGTGTTTTGGCTGGTTCTGCTTGGATCGCTGCACGTGTCGCTCTGGAATCAGCATCAGTGCTTGTTCATTGCAGGTTAGGAGTTTTTCTAGTGGTGCATTGTTTCAATATTTGGTTATAGACATTGAGTTTGTGAAGGTGGACAAGTTTGTAGAAGGTGGTTGTGGAGGACTTTGTTCTTTGTCATTGTTTTGTTTGACAGGATCTTATTGATTGCCTTAGGAATTGTTTGCTTATCGATAATTCTGTTTTATGTAGTTATGCATTTTTCTCTTTCTATTCGATGCTTGTTAGAATTTTGTTCCATTTCTACTTGTCCACTTTTTGTGCCTGCTATTTGTTCAGTGTCCATTTATTACTTGATACCACCACAAAGAAGAAGGGAAAATAATTAGGACCCTCTCTTCGTAGACTGCTTTGAAAACTCATACTCTTTCAGAACATACGCCGTCCACTGCATGAGTTACACGTGCTAAAAAAGTCTGTGGTTTATGAAGGGCAAATCTATTTAAGTGGTTTCCTATAAGTCATCAATTTAAGCAACTTAGGACATTTACGTCTGATCAAGAGAAAGATAACATGTCTTGATCTATTCTTCGGTATTGTTAAAGTATTTATGACATCCTTCTTATATTTATGTTTGACTCAATGTTTTACGTACGTTGCAGTGATGGATGGGATAGAACTACTCAGTTGGTATCACTTGCCAGTTTGTTACTCGACCCGTACTACCGAACAGTTAAAGGGTTTCAGGTACTGGCTTTAACTTTATATTACTGGACTGCTTCCATTTGCCTGCATTTTTCATTATTATGTGCTCGAGTCTAGCTTTTGCAGGAAGCATCTGAAACCGTCGTTTCAATGGGTATAGTTTGGGGGCATCCTTTAGTGCAAAATTCCATTTTTGAAATCTGGATATTAATGTGCAGCTCTGTAGCTTGTAAAAGGATCCTACATTAGTCATGATTGGTTAAAAGAGGATGCTTTTTTATGTTGCTTTAGGTTTTGTATCACACTGGTGCAAAATATACGTGTGAACACAATTCATGTTACCTATTAATCAGTGACTCTAATTCATTAGATATCAGCATTGCAAGATAAAATAGTCCATGTCTTACATATATTGACTGCCTAAGTTGTTTGCATCTTTCTTTTGATTTAGGCACTTGTAGAGAAAGATTGGCTAGCATTTGGTCATCCCTTTGCTAACCGTGTAGGAACACCATCTGTTTCTGGAGCTGGCAGCATGCCTCTTGAGTTATCTCGGCAGTATTCCACGGGAAGCCTCCCTTCGACTCCCATGCGACAGGCATCAGGCTCACCCGCATCTCCAGCCCCATCCTCTTCACATGCACAAAATAATTATTCACCTATCTTTCTACAGGTGCGTTGTGAAAATAAAGCCGTAAGTTTTGCAAATGAGTTTGTATCCTTCCTTCCTTGTATTGCTTGAGAGAACACCGGAAAAGTTTTGGTCTTTAGTTGATGCTGGATTTATTAGTTCTTTGATTTCCTTTATATTTTTTTCATCTGCAACCGGCATGTTTGAGTATCATTCTTAAGGAAGAAGTGGTGGTGAAATTTAAATATTGATTGTAGATCTTGCAGTTTAATTTAGTTGGCACGACACCTTACTTTATTGCTCCAAAATCTGATGGCAGAGAAATAGTTTGGTTAGACCTGTCAGTCTTTTGTTGTATTGACCCTGATCAGTGTAGTGGTATATTTACAAGTTTTACTAGTTAGTTCCTTAACGAATAGCTCTGGCACAATGTACTAGAAGTCAGGGAAAAAGTGACCAAGCTTTAAGTTGAAGGTTGAGCTTTCATCTTGTCATTGAGAGTTCTTGAACATTTTCCTACCTGCGAGGAAATATATACTCTGAGGTTTGATGTCTTTGTTATTCAGTGTTGAATATCCCTCTAAGTTCAAAAGCCCGTGGCTCCCAAGTATATTATTCATTTGAAAGTTCAAAGGTGAACTCTTAAAAAAGCTTAGCATGCCGGCAGGTTAGAATGCACCTGCTTAAGATTGTGCACTTGACGCTTTCTGATTATTCTAAGTGCATCTAATGCAATGACATTCTGCAGTGGGTCGAATGCATTTCACAACTAATGCGGATGTATCCCCTTGCCTTTGAATTCTCCTCGGTATGTTTTTTGTTTGATTTGTGAAATTGGCTGTGAACAAATGCCAAGTTTGTAGATAAATTTCAAAGCAAGGATAAACTGATTCTCATTTTCATAATGCCAGGCTTTCCTGGTTGATTTAGTGGATTCTGTGCTTTCATGTCGTTTCGGGAACTTCTTGTGCAATAGGTATATTCTTATGTCTTCCCATTACACGGAATATCAGATATATGAATGAGATTTTTACTGTCTATTTTTCTCTTTCAGTGAACAGGAAAGGCTGGAAGCTCGTGTCTTTGACGCCTGTGGCTGTTTATGGGCATATATGGGTGATTTGCGAGCTTCAACTGGAGGTCGCCATGTACATTACAATCCATTTTATGAATCATCACAACATGATAGTCCACTACTACCACCAGCAGCTGCTTTAGCCCCAACTATTTGGCCGCAGTACCACCTTCGATGGGCCTGCCCGCTAGAATCTCAAGCTGGGGAGCTTGAAGCACAATGTAGGAACATGTCTAAAAAGTACAGTGAAGTGCAAAAGGTGACCAACTCACACATCTCTGAAATCTTGCTTGTCTGCCATGCTGCCATATGAAGAGTACGGTGTTTTGAGGGCTCAGGAAGTGGTTTTCTTCTGTTTTCAGTCTCCATACTTCTGTTTCATGGTATATGCATATCTCATTTATATTGTTGAAAAGTTAACAAAATCAAGGAAGACCTGGGTTGTGGGATCTATTTGGCCAAGAGATATGAAGTGAATTATGGGACATGTTTTGCTCTGGGAAACTTGATGTTTTGGAAGTCTATAGCCTTATCATTGAATTAATTTGCACAATATGTAATCTTCAATTTTCAACAATAGATTATATGCCTTTTTCATTAAGATTTATAAGCTTTTTGGAAACTAACAGGCTAAAGAAGAAGCAGAAGCAAGAGTTAGAGAAGTCACTGCTACCTTGGAATCCTTAGCTGCTGATTTGCGAAATGAGAAGCTCATCAGTAGTTCAGCCATGGATCTAGCCAAGCGAGCCAGCAAGGAAAATGCAGCTATAAAGCGAGCTGTACAATCTCTGGGGTGTAAAGTAAACTTCTCAGGGGATAGTGACTGCACTGTTGCCATTGAGAGTACTTCAACTGAAATTCCTCAAAAATCTATGTATTCATCTTTGAAGGAGGAATCAGGAGATACTGCGGGTAGTAATGAGAAATCAGATCTCTCTGTTTTGACAGATGATGTGTCCGACCATCCAGTTAGCCAAGTCTGCGAGGCTTTGTGCCCACTCCGCATGAGTGAAGGAGGATGCAGATGGCCGAATGCTGGTTGTGCACAATTTGGGAGCCAGTTTATTGGACTGAGAGCAAATTTTGATGCTTTTGACCGGCTATCTATACATGATAGCTATTTCCAACCAGAATAGACATATAATTACAGGTATTAAACCGTCTTTGAATTACAGAAGATAATTCAACCTAATTGTCAAGCTGGGTTTTTTTTTTGTAGAGAATGAATTGAAATGTAGACTAGTTAGATAAAAAAAATTGTTCGGGGAACTTTTAGGTGATATCAACAATTTAACCAATAAAGAGTTACATTTGCATAAAGGGTGGTCTTGGCATTTGAGATAGGCCAACTTGCACGAACAGATTGATTATATAGAAGTGGCTATTATAGTTTCCGCTACCTGTTATATACGCGATAAAGAAGCCACCGCAGTATCATACAAAATGGTGCATTGCAGTAGTCCAGAATTGCTGTGATTTCTTTTCACAAATGTGAATCATATTATTCTTAGTTCTCAAGCAAATAAGCTTGTGTTGTTTACTCAGGCTTTATTGTTAATTATCATTCTTGTACACCAAACACTACTGCTGGTTAATAAAATTGCACCTTTGGAAGCTATATATGTTCTCTATCAACTTCTTTAAACATAAGTAGTGCAATATTGTAATACCTTTATGAAATTTCTCAGGCTTTACTAGTAAGTATTGCATAATATATTTGTGGTTAACATTTTTTAGTTTTTCTTTCTGAAGTCTAGGGGGTGAGATGGTTTCATTAGGACTTGATCACAATTCCTTCTCACATAATAGGACCCTAGATGATGCTAAGTGTATCTTTACTGACTCTACGTTACAAGTAGGACCCTAGAAGATATTATGAGGCAAGTGGAATTAGTACCAATAGAACCATCCCGCCTCCTGATTTTCCGTTCTTTGAAGGGATCTCTAGCCATAAGATTTCTGTTTGTGTTTTCTATCACCATTGTTGATCTGACCCAGCATATTGAAGCTAAACCAAATTACCAAGGCTCATCATTTTTATATCCTTGATCAACCGATCCAAACCATTGCAAGACGATCCAAACTATTGCCACTGACATTTTTGGTAAATTTTCCACCTTTTTGCACATTTCATGATTTAGGGTTGAGAAAAATCGTGTACAAATCATCACGGTTTTAGTGTTGTCGCCCGCCAGACTCAGATTTTTTAAGTGTTGCGACTAATGAGTAATCACTATTTTTGTCAAGTTCAGACAAAGTCGTGTACTAACCATTACAGATTTGGGGTCGCCGACTCGGATTTTTTAATTGTTACTGACGGTGAATAATCCACAGTTTATCAAGTTCAGACAAAGTTATGTACTAACCATCACAAATTTGGACACATTGGGCTCGAAATTTTCAAATTTTGTGGCAATGAAATAATTTCCATTTTTGTCCAGTTTAGGAAAAGTCGTGTACTAATCATCACATATTTGGGGTCGTTAGGCTCTATTTTTACCTGTTTTGACCGAGAAAAAATCGCGATTTTGGTCAAGTTCAGACACAATAGTGTATTAACCAACACAAATTTGGGGTCGTTGGCTTAACTTTTTAGTCAAGTTATGACAAAATTGTTTACTAACCATTACATATTTAGAGCATCAAGATCGATTTTTTTTTAACTAAATCGGTTGGTAAATAATCTCGATTAGGTGTCATGTTCATAAAATCTCATGTACTAACCATAACGGATTTGGTGCCCTTAGACTCATAATTTTCAATTTTTGCGACCAGTGAATAATCTTAAATTTATTCAAGTTTGGACAAAATTGTGTGCTAACCAACACGGATTCAAGGTCGTCGTGCTCTATTTTTTGACTGTTGCAACCGATAAATATTCTTGATTTTCGTCAAGTTTAGACAAAATCATGTACTGACAATAAAAAAATTAGGACCGTCAAACTCAGTTTTTTCAAATGTTTCAACCGGTGATTATTCTCGATTTTAGACAAGTTCTTTCAAAATCTTTTACCAACCAACACAGATTTTAGGTTGCCGGGCATCGAATTTTTCAACTATTGTGATGAGTGAATGATTTCGATTTTAGTCAAGTTCTAACAAAATTGTGTACTGACTGTCACTGATTTTTTTAACTTTTTCTATCGTCGAATAATCGTGATTTTAATCTAGTTATGAAAACCCTGTACTAAAAATCATGGATTTAGGGCCACCAGACTCGCATTTTTCAAATTTTCCGACAAATGAATAATCTTGATTTTTGTCAAGTTCATACACAATCATATACTAACCATCAATGATTTGGGTCGTCGGACTCGAATTTTGCAACTATTGCAAACGCGGAATAATCTCGATTATAGTCAACTAAAGACAAAATTGTGTACTAACCTTCACAGGCTGGGTTAGTCAAGTTCGAATTATTAAACTATTACGACCATTGAATAGTCATGATTTTAGTCAACTTTTGACAAAATCATGTACTAACGATTGCAGATTTAGAGTTGCCATCCTCAGAATTTTCAATTGTTGCAATCAGTGGATAATCACAAATTTGGTAAAGTTCTGACAAAACCATGTAGTAACCACATCACATGTTTAGAGTCATCGGGCTCAGAATTTTCAATTGTTGTCCCGAGTGAATTAAACATCATGGATTAAGGGTCGTCGAGCTCGAATTTTTCAACTGTCATGACTGTGAATAATATCAATTTTAGTTAAGTTTAGATAAAATCATGTACTAATCATCAAAGATTTGGGGTCGTCCGACTCAAATTTTTTAATTGTTGCGATTAGCGAAAATTATCTGATTTTTTTCTAATTCTTATAAAATTGTGTACTAACCATCACGATTTTGGGTCCGCCAGACTTAGATTTTTCAAGTGTTTCGATCGGTGAATAATCGAGATTTTTTTAAAGTAATGAAAAAATCGTGTACTAACAACCATCACAAATTTAGGGTCGACGGTCGCATATTTTTCAACTTTTGCGACCGGTGAATAATCTCAATTT
>JAOWBF010150191.1:0-16296 GCA_028566175.1 Vinca major
AATAAAGTTATTATTATACTAAATATTATTAGGAGAGACTTTATCTAATACTTTAGATAGAAAGCCCTATTTATTATACTAATCCTTACTACTATTCCTATTCTTATCCTTATCTAAGTTCTTAACCTAATTCTCCTTATCTTCCTCATCTTAGTCCTAGACCTTATCCTTATCTTCCTTACCTTAGTCCTAGACCTTATCCTTATCTTCGTCCTTATCTTTATCTCCATCCTTATCTTTATCCTCTTCCTCTTTATTTTCCTCGCCTTAAATATTATCTTTATTCTTATCCTTATTATTATTATTACCCTACTCCTAGGTCTACCTACCGCGAAGGAAATCATGAAAATTATTATTAGCTATATAGTTATCTAGGTGTTATATATTATTAGTAGGGATATTATGCGCCGCTTTAGACCTCTAATCTTTATTACTCTTACGGGATAGATTAATTAAGATAGGGTCTAACTTCTAGGACGCGTTATAGCGATCCTAGGATTAGCTAGAACCTAGGGGAGACTTATTATAACTAGATATAGTACCTATACTATAATAATAGTAACGCTTAGAAGGCGAATAAGTTAAAGTTAGACTATTATAGTTATACTTCCGCTTAGGTTAGGCTTAGCCGGGCTCTACTAGGGAGGTAGGGGCCTTAGCGCTATATACTATATACTCTATAACCTAGTATAATATTCGCGTGAGTAAGTTAACGCCTAAGTTATTATTATTATTACTATTCTAAGCGCGGAGCTTATCTAGTACCGCCTACTAGCCGCGTCTAGAGTCTTTAGCTAGCTATATCTACTAGGATGCGGTAGATTACTTATAACGCTAACTAGTATCTTACTTAAGTACTATAGAAAATTAGTCTATAAGCTTAAGGAGGCTCTATATAGGAGTAGACTTATAAAGCCTTATATTAAGCGTTTAGCTCTATAGTAAATCTATAGTAGTAGTAGTATGCTCGCGTACTATATAAAAGAATTAGCCTTAAGTAATAGGGCTTTAGGTAAGGGTATAGTTATAAAGTTATTTAGATAGTATTTAGTCTTAAGGTGATAATATATCTATAATCTTATCTATATAGAGTAGTATTAGTAATCTAACTAGTAGCGTACTTAGGAGAGAGACGTAATACCTTTATTAGGAGGGGTAAGGTGTTACTATATAGTAGTAAAACCTTAATAGCTAGAGCTTAGGTAAGAGAGGGAGTAGTAGGTATATTACTTAAGTATCTTACTTTACTAGGAGCGGTGGTGGTTAGAGGTTATTATTATTATTATTATTAGAATATCTATAGGCTAGAGAGAGTAGGCGGCTAGTAGGCGCTTATACTAATACCTACTCGCGCTAAGTAGGCGGTTACTAATAATAATAATACTAGTAGTAAATACTACCTAGTTAAGGCTCTACATCCTACTACTATCCTTAGGACTAGCCTAGAGTATAAGATAATATAGGGTATAGTCTACTATTCTATTTACGCGTATAAGTAAAGTAATAGTATAAATTACTACTATAGCTAGGAGTATAAGAGGGTAGGTAGTTTATATAGCGGCTCTAGTAGAAAGATCTATACCTAAAGAACTATAGTTAAACTAGCGCCTAAAGTTAATTAACCTTAGTTATAGCGCTTTACTAGTCTAGGTACTATAGTTAGGTAAGTTTACCTACGGCCCTATACCTACCTATCTTATAGGCTAAAGAGTTACTACTAGAGATAGGGTAAAGTACTAATAGCTAGTAGGTTATTATATTAATTAAACGTATCGTCTAACTACTTTCTATTTTAAGGCTAGTATACTAAAACTCTTAGCTAGACTACTATTTTAACATAGTAGAGCTACGCTATACTTATATAAGGTATAATACCTTACCTATTTACTAGCTATATT
Organism: Vinca major; assembly: GCA_028566175.1. NCBI lineage: Eukaryota > Viridiplantae > Streptophyta > Magnoliopsida > Gentianales > Apocynaceae > Vinca > Vinca major. The sequence goes on from JAOWBF010150191.1 coordinate 1,899, forward strand.
ACTTACCCGGGAGTAATAATAATAAGCTAGTAAAACTATAATTTCTATAAGTAGAACGTCTCCTATTAGCTTACCTACCTATACTAAACTAATAGGTATCTAATAGTAGGAATAGTTACGGCTAGAGGTAGGGTAGGAGTACTAATCTACTATAGATTATTACGTTAACGCGTCGCGTAACTAACTTTTCTTTTTTAGGCTAGTGCGCCGAGCCCTTAGCTACTACTATTTTAATATAGTAGTATTATACTACTTATATAAGCTATAGTACCTTTCCGCCTATAGTATAAGCAACTAGTAATATACTACCTATTATTTATACTAGACTAATTTTACCGCGGTATAGTATAATAACAACTATAATAACTACTACGACTACTACTACTATAGCGTATTCGCTATTAGCTTTATAGGAGGTAAAATAATAAGTTAAGGTTAAGATTATATAGTTATTATAAGATACTAAAACTAAAGGAATATAGACTCGCTAAACTACTAGTACTATTTAACCTATTCTTATAAACTCATAACCTACCTGCGACGGCGACGACTTTACCTTATATAGTATAAAATAATTTATTAATAAGCCTAGTAATTACCTTAAGCTAGGCACTTATATTATTATTACTAACTTTTAGCCCTATAATTAGTACTATAATAACGACTATAACCTACTATATTAAGTACTAGCTGAATAGAAAATATAAACGCGACGCTAGATCTAGGTATAGGACGGGGTATTAAGTAATAAGATTAACTTAGCTATACGAATCGTAGTATTAGACTTAGTAGATAGGTTTAAGACTCCTATAGCTAAGAGGAGTAGATATTACTATCTTAACTACCTTAAAATCCCTTTACTATCATTTACGTATAAGTAGGTTAAGATGTTATTCTATAGTATAGATCGCCTTAATAGCTATAATTACTACCTAACATCCGTCTTTAGCTACTATAAGGATAAAGTAGCTAAGTACCTAGCTAGCTAGTCTAATATAAGAGAGACTCTACTTTCCTAGATGCTTATTAGCTAGGGCGGTGCTTATTTAGCCCCTTATATTAACTCCTATAGCTTTTATACCTACCTCTCTATATAGTATAGCCGGGTACTAGTTAGCTTCCTATCTAATCCTAAAGAGCTAGAGTAGTAGCGGCTAGTACCTATAGATAATCTTAATATAACCTAGCGCGTAATAGTATTAGATTCTAGTAAGACCCTTATTATACCCCTAGATATACCCTATTTTATCGTGTAGGAGTAGGCTTATAATATATTAATCTTTAGTAGCTACTTTATAATATAGTTGCTTATTAGAATATAGGCTAATATAGTCCTATACTAGCTTAAGCGTAATATATATACTAATAAAGAAATATATATTACTAAGGTTGCGCGCCTATTCTATAACCTAGCTATCTTAATAGATAAGATATAGTCTAAGATCCCGCCTAGTATATAGAGTAAATTTATTACGTATTATATAGACCTACTTTAATAGCTGTAGCGATAGTAGAAGATAGGTAGCTAGCTACTACTAAAGTACTACTTTTAAGCGCCTTAGTCCTTAGAGTACTAGGTATAGATAGAAAACTTCCTACTAGCTTACGTATATAATATTATAGTATAGGAGAGTAAAAGGGAGTAGTTTTTTAAAATACTAAATAGATAGCCTATAAGCCTAGCCGATTAGGCTATAGTGCGGCTTTAGGATTATATTAGGTAGGGGAATAACGTCCTAGAAGCTAATATTATTAAGCTTAAATAGTTTTATACTAAGCTCCTACTGTAGCTAAGGGCGTAGGTAGAGGCTAGTAAGTAGTAAGAATTAAAGAAGGAGCTTTTAGAATCTACTAAGGATAGGACTATCCGATTTAAAGCTACTATTAAGAAGAGCTAGGGATATAGGGCGTAGGATAAATATACTAAGATTAAGAAGTAGAAGGGCTTTAAGGCTACTACTAGTTAGAGCTATAATAGCCTACCTAAGCCTACCTTTATTACTACTATCTACTACGAGATTTTAGAGTATATTAAGACTATTTAAGAGGCTAAGTCTTAGGGCTATAATAATTTAAGCATTCCGCGCAACTATAGTAGTAAGATTAAGCTAATATTAGAGGACTTTTTATATACCGCAGCTAAGTTGAAGCGCTATTTAGCTAAGAAGTAAGGCGGGTTAAGAGTTAAAGACCTAACTCTATAACTACTAGACTAGGAAACTATATATATATTAGGGCTTAAGACCGTATCCGGGGGTTTCTTTATATAGATAGTAATACTAGATCTATCTATAATCCTAGCTAAGAACTATAAGTAGCTTATAAACCTAGAGCCGTAGTAGTAGGTAGAGTTATAGTTATAGTTATAGTAGTAGGCCTAGCTATAGTAGTAGTAGTAGTAGTAGTAGGCCTAGTTAGAGTTAGAGTCGTATTTATAGTAGTATACTAACGCCTACGCCTATACTAGGTCCTAGTCCTAAGTAGAACTATAACTATAGTTATAGCTAATATAGGAAGGCCTTTATAGACTAGAGTAGCTATAAATAAGCATCGCCTCGGTAGTTAAAGAGGGGTAAAATATTAGTAGCTAATTAAGTAAGAGGCTATATAAGAAGGATGAGGCGCTAAGCACGCTATAGAAAAAAACTAAGGTAGCGCGACTAGATAAGGATAGGGCTAAAGAAAGGAGAGCTAATAATGACCTTAAATAATAGACGCGGATTAGTAATAGTAGTAAGCTATAGGTAGTATTAGAGTAAAGTTATAGTAAGGAAGAGATTAATAGAGACGCTATTTAGTAAGGGATAGTTAGTAAATCTAGTTAGGGCATCGTAATACTACTAGAGGAGGACTAACTAGTAGAGTACTATTATTTAATTAACCCGGTCCTAGCCTAGGATTACGATAACTATATTAAGAGCGCGTAGAGTACTCGTTATATAGTCTAATAAATCTATACTATTAGACGATATGATGGCGACGCGGTAGTATAGGATAGACTAGTTAGGTTAGTACTCTTTTCTATAATATAGCAATCTATAGCACTCTACTCTTTCGTATTAGAGCTTACTATAGAGTAAAAATAGTACTATAAGCTATTTTAGATCCCTACCCTACTATACTATATTAGAGTGCCCAGTATTATCTACTAGCTTAATTTATTACTTAATACTAAATTAGCTAAGCACTTAGTATATATATTACTTTTACTAGGTCCTTTAGAAAAGAGTATTAAATTCTATAGTAAGGACGGCGAGCTTACCTATATACTTTCACCTTAGACCCTATTTACTCTCCTATAATCGAGTAATAGGGAGTTTAAGTACGTTAATAGTAGATAGTAAGATAGAGATAACTTTATAGTATACGTAGCTATAGCTATACTACTAATAGACGATATTATAGTACGCGAGTTATACTATAGTTACGCAATAGTAAGGCCTTCCCGTTTTATTATTACTAAGTAGGTCGTCGACGCCTTTACTAGTAGAAGTCTAGGTAAATTAAACGTGTAGTTTCTACTAAGATTTAGAGACGAGCTAATAAGCTCGGCTATAATAGTATACTAGAGTTAGAATAACCCCCTTATAGTTAATTACTTAGGGATAGTTTATTAGGGAGGTAGTAGACTCTATACCTAGGAGTAAGCTAGGAGGAGGAGTAAGGAGAGGTTAGAGTAGCTAGAAGGTACTCTTTATAGAGCGAGGCTCTTACTAATTAAGTAGTTAGGAATTAGGGTAGCTACCTCTTTATTTATAGCTCGGCTCCTAGCTTATAATATAGGATAAGATATATACTTAGTAGTATAAAGGAGATGCGCGTAATATTAAAATATAATATATAGTTATTATAAGTAGGTAATTAACGACTCGTTAATACTATATATACTAATTACTATTCTACGTCGCAACGGGGGTTGCTAAGTAACTAAAACTCTAAAGCTTTAAAATTAGCAACCCTAGGGCGCGCATTTCCCTAATTTCTCTACTTTTTTTACTTAGTACTAAAGTTTTCGCGAAAGTTATAGAGCCTATACTTGCCCTAGTAATAGCCTCCTAAGTTAATAGTAAAGCGCTACTAGAGGGTAATAGAAAGAGCCCTTAGTATAGGGAGTATAGTAATTATTCTAGCACGGCGCGTAGTCTTTATTAGGGAAGACTTATTTCGTACGGGGCTAGGTATAAGTAGTAGCGTCGGCTATAAGTTAGTTATTTATCGCGTCTAGAAGCTATTATTTTAGTAAAACCTTAGCTCTTAGTCTATAGATAAAGTAAGTCCTTTAACTTAGCTCTATAAAGTAGGGCGTTAAAGGCGTAGACGCGTAGATATTTACCCTATAGGTAGAGATAGAAGTAAATACTACGCTAAAGTTAACCTTAGTAGGCTATATAGGAATTATAGTTAGAAGATATATAAGATAACTAATTACGCCGTTAGCTACTTACACTTAGGGTAGCTATAATCTAGTATAAATTAAGGGTATTATAAGGTCCGCTAGGTGCGCTATTACTATAGTAGAGGAGTATATAATTACCCTATCCGCCTTAGTACAGTAACCTTCTATTTACCTAGTACTCTCTACCCTTTAGTACTCTACCCTTACCCTAAGCTCTATAACTACTACTAATATATATATCCTCCCCTACGCCCGATTAAATCCCTATAATATAGCTAGTAAGTATAATAAGGTTCTTTAGTAGGTAGGGTTAAGATTAAGACTAATAACTATCTAGCTACGGCTCTTATAGAGGATATTCTTAATAAGCTTAATAAGTAAGACTTTAACTATAAGTTTACCTATATCTATTATACTAGAGATGTACTAACGTAAAGTAGAAAGACTACGATCCTACTTAGACCTTAAAGAGGGTTGCTAAGCTATATAAGCACGTCTAGAATATACTTAATAAGACTACTTACGATAGTATTATTATAGTCTAAATTCTATTTATTAAGCTCGGCCTAAAGATAAAGACTAAGGAAGACTTTACCCTTCCCGTAACCTTTAAGCTTAACTATCTCTCTAGGCTTAGTATAATTATACTCTTATACTCTACTAACACGCGTAACTATACTATACGCTACGACGAGTATACTAAGCCTTCTAACTAGGAGATCCTATACTAGTAGCTTAAGGATAATATTCTATATAGTTACTACTTTAGCTACTTTAGTTACGCTCTAACTTCCTACTATTATAAGTATACTAACGCGTTAGATAGTCTAGAAGCCTATACTAACCTTACTATTGCTAGCGGCGTCGCCGACGATCCTATTATTATTAACTAAGAAGAGAAAGGAAAGGTTAGAGACGGGTCTATATATATAATAGTTTTAGTAGTTATGAAATATATAAGGGAGGGTCTATATAAGAGGATAAGTTAGGTAGGCTCTTAATACTAGGATAGTAAAGATAGAATAGGTAGAAATAGTAGTAGAGAATAAAACTAAGGTCTCTATAATAAAAAGTACGTAAAATCTAGAAAGCCTTATTACCTAGGGATAGGTATAAATTAATATAAGCGACGTCCTTAGCGCGGGGAAGATATATCTAGTATCGGCGCGTACGGATATAGTAGCACGATATAAAGATAATACTTTAAAGATATAGTATAAGTACTAGTTAATTTAAACGGTAATAAGAGCGAGTAGGTAATAGAAGGCTATATAGTAGAGTTAATAGTAGAGAGGGAATAGGTAGGTAGTAATAATTATATAGGAGAAGGTTAGATATAGGCCGACCGCCTATAGCCTATAGGCTAGAGTAGCTATAGGTAGTTAACTAGTAGAGTTAAATACTAGGCGCTAGGTAATAGTAATATTAATAGTAAGTATAAGGAAATAGGTACTAACCGTCGCGCCTTACTAATATTAGTAGAAATATTATTTATTTATTATACTTTATAGCTACTCTATCTATAACTAACTACTAACTACTAACTACTAACTAGTAACCTTTAACCGCGGTAGACCTTAGATAGCTCCCTAGCTATCTACTACTACGAGTTTATACTATCGCCCCTCTTATCCTCTAACTACTTACTAATAGTTAAACGTATATAGTATTATTACTAGAGGGGGTTAGTAGTAAGCCCGGCGCTTATAGCTATAGCTATAGACTATAGAATAGAGTACGATATAGCTTACAATTTAAGGTTAATATTAATACTATAGACCTTACTAAATATATATCTAATAATACTATATAGGGAAGCTAGGTAGTACTAATAAGTAAGTAAACCTAAATACTATTATTAGTTAAGTATAATCTAACGCCTTATAGTAGAAAACTATACTATAATAGGCTTAAGCTCTAGTCTACGACGGCCTACTAGTCATTATAGTAAGCTCTAAGCCGTAGGCTTATAATAGTATCTTAATAAGTCCCCTTAAGACTTATAAGGCTATAGATTATATACTATATATTATAATCCTAGAGGTATTTATAGTAATACCTAAGGACTCTTAGACCCGCCTAGTTAAGCTTTCTAATATAGTTTATAAGGTAGCTATTACTATTAATACTAAGTTTCTAGGCCTGCGCTCTAACGCCACGCTAATACTAGGCTTTATAGATAGTATTTTAGAAGTAATTATAACGTAGGCGCGCTAGGCTAGTAAGAATATTCCTAGTATTAATAAATAATCATCACTTAGCTAATAAGTTTTCCCTTACTAGAGAAACCTATTAAGATGCGCGATAATTTTAAACTTAATAAATAGCCTTTAGTTTCTACTATTAACTATAAGGCTAGCGCTCTAATATAAGGACCTACTAGCGCGTTAATAATAACCGCGTCTATAAGCGTATTAACTTCCGTAGTACTACCTATATAGGTACCTACTAGTACTAGTATTAAGATACTTACTATAGTATAGTACTACTAGGAGTAGGTACTACTAATATACTATACTAATATACGCTCCCCTATTAATTTAGAGTAATATATATAAGTCGCGGTAGCTATAGTTTATTAATAGGGACTAGAGATACCTATAGAAATACTAAAGTAAGCGCGCTTAGAAGCTACTATATATTAGGCTATAAAGGGTAGTAGTAGTCTACGCAAGCTACCCTATAATATAGAGGTCTAGATAAATGCGGCGTCTCTCTCTATAAATAGTAGTAGTAATAAGAGGATAGATAAGGTTAGTATAGATATTAACCTACTTAAGATTTCCTCTAATAAGTTAGACTTAGATAGTTTTAAGTAAGGGTAGTAGGAAAATACTTAAAAGTCTTATACCTAGCATAGACGCAACTTAAGGGAGAAGGAGAAAATAGTAGGTGTTAGGGTAGGGGGAAGAAGATAAATAAAGAAAAAAAAAAAAAAAAAATATTAAAGATACTATTATTACCAGCCATGGGCGCAATAGGGTAGATAGATATAGTAGTATAGAATAAAGATAAGAGGCTTTTAAAAATATAAGACTAGTATAGGTTAATTTTAAGGGTAATTAAAGGAGTAGGTACTATCTTAAGTAGACTTAAGATTAGTAAGAGAGCCTAGTTAGAAATTATAGAAACTAGCTAATTAGGTATATAGGTACCCTACCTTAAAACTTACCTCTTAGAAAATAAAGGAAAAAGTAGGACTAGCTAAGTCCCCTATCTAGGTAACCCTAAAATTAAATCCTACCTCTAAAAGAACTAAGGAAAAGTAATATTAGCTAAAATTAGTCGCCCCGGTACTCTTAAAGTTAACCCTATATGCTTAAGAAAGAAGCTACTTTATAACTAGTATAGGGAGTACTAGGAACTACTACCTACTTCTTAAAGACGTAGGTAATATTCTAGGCGGCATAGTACGTGTAGCATCCCTCTAAGTAGAACTTATAGTCTTTTATTATAGGGCTAAGAACCTCTACCTAAAGGTAAGTATTAAAGGGTCCTTAGCTAGTAGTATAAGTAAGGCATTTACTATTAGGCGGCTTAATTATTAAGGGCAAGCTATAGAAGATAAGTATATAGAGGTTATAGCTAGTCTTTACCTTAAAGATATAGTTACTACTAGTATAGATAGTACTATATCCTATAGAGCTAGGCTAGGATATAGTAGCTATAATAAAGCCGCTATAGATACTAATAATATTCTTATTAACTAAACTAAGCAAGTAGTATATAGTAATAAGAATCTTCTTAATAGCTATAATTCTTTATATAGGCTAGTATTAGCCGTCTACTATATATAGCGCGTTAGTATAAATAAAGGTAGGAGAGTTAAGAAAAGACTAATATTAAATACTATAGTCGCGGAAGAGCTAGAGGAATTTCTCCTAGTAGAGGGTAATATTAGGCTCTATAGTAAGATTAGTAAGAGTTACTAACTCTAGATATGCGGGGACTTTATATTAACTAACTAAACTTACCGTACTTATATAAGGCTTAGAAGCTCTTAATATAAGTAAGATCTACTTATAAGAGGATAGGTATAGTAGTATAGTAATAGTAGAGAGGTAAGCTAATATTATTTAGGAGGTATAGACATAATAGTATATAGTAAGGGTCGCGGGTCTACGTTATAGGGACGGGTTATAGTAAGGTAGAGAGGTTATATTAAGAGTATACTAGGTCTACGTTGTGGCGATAGATAGTAGTAGGGTAGAGAGGTTATATTAAGAGTAGTAGGAGGTATTTATATACTAGGGAGCGAGGGCTACCTATAGAGGTAGCTAGGACGCGTACTAGGATAGTAGAAGGGCTAGGTAGTACTATAGTTACTAGGCGCGTTAAAAATAAGTATAATTCTATAGATTATAATCTTATCTAGGTAATTAATAGCGGGTAAGCTAGGGAGTAGCTAAGGCTAGATAGGTAAGCTACTATTATTATACTAGTAGCTAGTAGGTAGGACTAGTTATACTTTTAGTAGTATAAGGACTAGTAGAGAAAAGCTAGCTATTAAGTATAATCTTATTAGTTAGAATATAAGGGCGGGTACGCTCTTACTAATATTACTATAGTTAAGATATAAAATAGATACCTTACTATAGCTAAGCTCTATTCTTCTTTAACCCTACCTCTCTACCTCCTAGCCCTAGTAACCTCTAGTTGTCTTCTCTATAGTATTTACCCTATACTCTTTACCCTATACCTAATCCTCCTATACCTACTTATTAACGCTGCGGCCGTCTCGCGCCTAAACCTTTAACCTAAGACTAGTAAATAGTAAAGGTAAGTACCTAGTAGAGTACTAAATAAGCTAAGCTAACTATATTAAGATGTTAAATACTTTAAGGTCTTATCTTCTAAGCTACATACTACGTAGCGCGCTAGACTTTAAGTATCTTTATAATCTTATTACTACCTACTAGAGTAGTACCTTCGCCTAGAGTAACTATACCCTTTAATAGACGCTATAGTCCGAGCCGGATATATACGTCGCTTTAGACTTCTTAGAGCCGGGCCTTATTCTAGACCTAGCTACCTCTCTAGCTATTACTATAGTTATAATCGCCTACTACTATACTCTAGCTATCTAACCTACGCGCCCTTATAAGGCTTGCTTTAATAAGTAGGGCGGTATATTTAAGAGCTATATAAGAGTCCTTAGCTAGACTAATAGTACTATAAGTAGTATAATATTTAGTAGCGCGTATACTAATTATATCTCTACTAGTATTTACTATAGCCTTAAGGCTAATATAGACGGCGGAGTAGAGGATAGAGATAAGATAAGAAGCTACTAGGGGGGGGGGTATACGTAGGGACTAGTATTAATACTAATACTAAGTATAGGGCTATAGCTAAGCGTCGGCGAGTACTACTAGTAATAGGGAGAAAGAAGGTAAGAAGCCTACCCGCGAGGTAAGTAGGGATTTCTATAGGGTATATATTTACTAGCTAACTAATAGTAGAAGCGCGACTACGCCCTACTTAGTAATATTAAGTCTAATAATAAGCTTCCCTAACTAGCTATAAGTAATATACTTAGAATCCCCTAAAGTACGTATTATACTAGAAGAGGTTTAGTTTAGTGACGATAACCTCTAAAAGAAGGACGAGTAGTAGTAATACTAGATAGGCTATTTACTAGAGAAGAAGAATTAGAAGGGCTATAGTTAGCTAAATATTTAGTAGACGCCGATAGGCTATATAGTAGTAACGGGTATAGGAATTAGTTTAATATAGGAATTAGAACTACCTATACTATATCTTAACTATAAAGGCGCTAGACTAGGGGTTAATATTATATTATATACCTAGGCGGTTAGGGAAACTAGGAGAAAGTTAAACCGGGGCTACGCCCTATTATAAAAGATATTAATATTATAGGCATCTAGACTATAAATACTATTAGTAGTAACCCTAGTCTATTATATAGCATGCGAGGAGTATAAAGCGTAGGTTAATAATCTATTAGTAAGGCGTAAAAGCCGCGTATAAGTTAGGTAAGTAGGAAATAGTTATAGAAGTTAGTATATTACGAGTTACTTATCTAATAAGGATAGAGTATAAAGTTTACCTACGCCTTATACTACTTCTTTCTTCTTTAATACCCTTCTCTACTCTCTCTACTCTTTAGCTACACGCTTAACTATTATAAAAACTTATTATCTTCCCTACTATACTTTAGTATAGCTTGCTATAGCGCTCCGGGAGCTCTACTAATATTATATACTTAGATAGCGTCGTCTTCTACTTATAGAACCTAAGCTACTATCGCGCCCGGCCTAATCCTAGACTACTAAAGGGCCTATATAAAAGCTATAGTAGAGTAGTTATTAGCGAGGAGTAGGGCGGTTATTAAGGTATATCCTAACTAGTTAGAGACGCTATTACGCGACTTTATTAAGAACCTAAATATTATAATTATACGCGGGCTAGAGTTTATAGATAGGTATTACTAGCTAGATACGCGTGATAATAACTAGTACGTAGTAGCTATTATAGCCTATTATTATAACCTTATACTTAATATATACAAGCCTTATATATAGTATAAGAGAGGTAGTATATTTACTACCTACTAGAAGGTTCTTTATAATAAAGAGTTAGCTACTACTATATTTTATAGCATATATACTAGTTACCTATTCTACTCTAGTATAAGGTATATCTAGCCCTATAAGGTAGAGGGGAGAGAGTTAACTCTCCTAGGCTCTATTAATAAGGATAAGTCTAATATAAGTATAGAATAAGAGAAGGTCATCGAGTATAATAATTATATATAGGTAAAGACTACTCCTAAGGCTAAGGTAGCAGCGAAGACTAATAGTACTAGTAGAGGTAAAAATAAGGGCCTTATACTCTAGGTTAATAATAAGTAAGTCTCCTCTTCTTTAGCTAAGAAGGGTAATAGTAAGGGTAAGGTAATACCTAAGACTAATATTACTAATAAATATAAGAACGCGGGCTTCGCGCCTGAGGCTATTAATAAGGAAGACTACTCTCTATTAGCTAGTAGGGGGAAGGGTAAGGTAGAGCTAAAGACTAATACTAGTAGTAAATATAAGGAGAAGGGCTTTACGCCTAAGGCTAGGGATAAGGAAGTATCTCTACTCTTAGTTAGTAGGGTCGCGCGTAAGGGTAAGTATATCCGCTTTATAAGCTAGTAGTAATTCTATTCTATCCTACTATATATACTAATAGCGTGTAGGAGCGTAGTTTACTAGAGGTATTAGAAATAGGTAAGCTTATAAAGCTTAATATTAATAGGCTAAAGGCTAAAATTATAAAGGAGGTAGATATAAAGATAGAGGCGGCTAATAAGAAGGTAGAGGATATAATTAGGAAGAAGTTTTAGAAATTATTTACTAAGTCCCTTAAGTAGGCGGAGGATATTTAGGAGGAGGATAAGGGCGACGAGGAAGTATAGCTATAGGGACTAATAGAAGATAATAATCTTAAGTAGAAATAGCTTACTTAAAATAGATTTATCGCGTTAAACGTGCGTCTAGAACCTATATAGTAATTATATATATAAGGAGTTCTTAATCCCTCCTCTAGACCTACTACTATAGCTAGTATAGCTATAGCTATAGCCCTATAAACTAGGCGACTAATATAGATACTATATAGGCTTAGCTAAGTAAACGGAAACCGCGGAAGTATATATAAGTATCTTATTCTCTCCCTAAGTCTTATTCTCTATAACTCTCTCTCTTCTCTACTATAATTTATAGCGGAAATTATAACCTAGCCTAATATTATACTAGGATAAGAGATGACCTTAGTAGAAGACTATAATGCGATAAAGGAGGAGGAAAGGGAGGTAATAGATAAGTTTTTCTAGTTTATAATAACCAAGAAGCCTAAGGACGTAGTAATCCTCTTTAAAAATATATTAATCTAGACCTATCTAGACCTAATTTTTAACGTCCTAATTACTAACGAGGAGGAGGTATTTATTCGACTTCTTAAGATTATAAGGGAAAATAAAAGCGGCTAGTTTCTAATTTATTTTTATAGGCTGAACTAGAGCGAGTACTAGATTACTAACTTATTCTATATTATAATCTACTTCTACGTCTAGCTATCTAGGCACTATCTACTATTATACTAAGCGGCGGAAGCTCTACGCGGCGTTTTAAGCCTAATAAATCTAAAGATACTATGCTAGTTCTATAGCCCCTTCTCTCTAAGGTTATTTTTAGAGATTACATGCGGACTATACTTTACATTAGAGAGGGTAATTCTCTAGCTAACACTATATACTAATTGTTAAGAGAAGTATACGCGGGAGATTTTCTAGAACTATAGAATTTTCACCAACGCGCAGAATGTCCTATACGTAAACTATCTTTTCTACTAGAAGCCTTATAATAGTTAGAGACCTAGTATAATAAACTAGTAGATTAATACTAAGGTACCTATTAAGGTTAATAAGGTTCTAGCTATACTAGATAGTCTAACTATTTCTTTTAATATGTTTTTATTAGGGACTTGAAATTAAATATATATAACTAAAATACTTCTAGATAAGGGGGTTCTCCTTATTAAAATTAATTATCTTAAAGGGACGGCGAGTTTTACCTTTACTAGATTTAGTTAACTCCCCCCTAGTATAGGGGAGAGTTAATACTACCTAAGCCTATAGAGGTCGCCCCTTAATACTTTAATCCCTCCTCCCTTAGTCGTGCTAGAGGAAGGTAAAGGCGTTAAAATTATTAATTATAGGAGTGTTATACTCTTTACTATTCTATAATCCTCCCTATCTAATATTATATAAGCGTTAATCAACTACTACTCTACTAGACGGCCTTATATAAGTATAATCTTAACCTATAAAGAAATAATACTACCTACTACGACTAAAGCGGCCGTCTAATAGTTAGTTAGCTTAAAGCCTACTCTATTCCTTAGCCGTCGCGCTATTATTAAAGAATTATATATAGGGAGGGAAATAGTACCACGCGCTAAGTTAACTACTAACATTATATCTAATAAGCCCGGAGCTAGTAAACTTAATCTATAAGGGTAATTAGGCGCTAAGATATAGTCCTAGTAGGTATTATTATTAAGAGACGTTATTAGGGGGTAAAAATAATTTTTTATATAGTAATAAATATATGTTTTATATTAAAGAAGTTGAAGAAATATTCTAAAAATATATAAAAAAACATTTTACGGCGCGAAGTAGTTAGATAGTAAAATTTTAATATAAGATATTCTCGTTTAATTACTATAAGTCTAGAGGAGTAAGAAGTTTACTTATTATAAGCTTAGTTAGGGAAATATAGCTAGTAATAGACATTCTCTATTAATATTAACCTTGCGTACGGACTAAAGGAAGAAAGAAGACTCTACCTATATAGCCTAACTAAAACTCTATAGGAGGAGACTATAATAACTACTAAGCCTATAAAGCTTCTACTATATATTAATAAAATACCTACCGAGCTAGTAGAGTAATAGCTTAATTAGTTTACCTTTTTAATAGTTATTAAGGACTACTATATAGTAACGCTAACTATAGTAAGTAAGGCTTCTATCTAGGGGGCGACTTCTTTCCCTCTAAGATAAGAAGCTATAGATAATAAAGTTATTAATAGGGTTATTATAACCGCGGCGTATAAACTTATACTATAGAATTATAGGCCCCTTATCTTATAATAGTAGTAGCTCTAGGCTATAGATAGTATTAAGGGGGTTATTATAGTACTAAGTCCTAGTCCCGCTCTAGGTATAGTTAAGGCACGCGCTACTAAATAAGTAGGGTAAGTAATAATATCTAACTATAGGTACTAGGCGGCCGTTAGTAAGTATACCCCTAATATAGTAATAGTAGGGCGGTTCTATAGGTAGAGTAAGTATCTAATACGTAATATATAGGGCTAGGGTAGGATTCTTATATACTATATTAATAATAACTAATACCTAGTTAGGGTTAGGGTTAGGGTTAGGGTTAGGGTTAGGGTTAGGGTTAGGGTTAGGGTTAGGGTTAGGGTTAGGGTT
>JAOWBF010152348.1:0-16291 GCA_028566175.1 Vinca major
GTCCAAGATCCAAAAATCTATGAACGAAAATATGAATAATCAGAAGAACAAGAGAAAAATTTGAAATGGCAGAGAGCGGGTTAAAGATCTATAGACCACACAAGGAGAGAAAAATCAACCGCTTCATCAATTTAATGCTACGACATAAGCAAATTCCGCTGTACAAATATTATAGAACTTCCGATGGCAACATCTAAGTCTAAAAACATATATTAAAATGTGGAAAAAAGTTAATTTTTCTCTCTCTGGCTCCTAGACTCCTACCTGTACTACATTTCTTCTTTCTCACGGTTCACTGGTGGCGGCAGCCAGCCCTCCGGCTACTGGAGCCGCCGGGGGCACTGCTACGTGGCCTAAGAAATCCTTTGCGGATCTTCTTGCTAGTCCGGCTATAACACATACTCTTCCGATTACTCCTTTGGATACCTTTAAAGGAGAGCCGAATCTTACGATCTCCATTGATGAACACGAGGCTTTAATGTCTCCATGGAGATATACACTTGTAGGCAAATTTCAAAAATACGCCCCTAACATGGAATCACTACGAAGAGCATTTCATCGGGTTGGATTTAGAGGCAGTTTTTGGATTGGTTGGATGGATCCAAGACATGTTTTAATCCGTTTTGATTTAGAAGAAGATTATTGCCGATTATGGAGGCAAGGTTCTTGGATGTTTTGTGGAACGGCAATGCGGGTTTTTAAATGGACCTATAATTTTAGTGTTCATGAAGAACCTTCCATTGTTCCTGTGTGGATTGGCTTTGAAGGTCTACCTATACATTTATTCAACAAGGCCAAATTATTCTCGTTAGCAAGGGCTGTAGGGAATCCGCTGACATTGGATGCTCCTACAGCGAATGCATCCCGCCCTAGCCTTGCAAAGGTCTGTGTCGAAGTAGATTTATTGGGAAATTTACCAAATTGTGTTCGAATTACACACGAAAAATCTGGGAAGGGATTTTGGCAGCCCATAACTTACGATAATCTCCCTGAATATTGTACTGTTTGTATGCGTATTGGGCATGGCCATGGCAAATGTCAATTGCCGATAATAGAGCAACGAGTATTGGCAGCGCCGACTCCAAAGGTGATTTCGAAGATTGGGGATAAAGGGAAAAATAAATTTATTCCGGCGAAAGCACCCCACAAGGAAATTGGGATACACAAAATACTGAAATCTGGGGTAGTTGTTGGCGGCCCGAGCACCAGTGGGGAGGTTTGGAAACCTACTGGTAATACATTGAAGGAAGGCGCGGTGACAGACCCATCATCGAATTCCGGGAAAAATTTGACACAACCAATTGAAATTGTTGATGATCCGGTTATTGTGCAGAATACCCAAGCAATTGGGGAAGGAGTGCTTTCAGTGATGGCGGTGGAGAACCCATCAGTGAGCACTCATCCATCCGGCCTGCTTACGACACTATCGAAACATCCAAAGCAGGGGTCTGGAGGTAAGCCGGTCGATGATATAGCAATTGGGAATACAGTTTATTCTCCAATTCAGGAATCGAGACTTGCGGTGTCAGAGGGCAAGGGTTCCAAGCTTGTTTCTACCAAATCTCTTCGTAATTTTGCCCTACAATTAGCGGATAATAGAAAATTGGGGGTTTTAACTCCGGATAATATAGAGGCATCTTCATCGGGGGAAATGGAAATAATTCTACAGGCGGAGATGCAAGAGACCAGAATTGTGCCGGCAGCACACTCTACAATGTCCACAGTGATACCGGCAACAGGGGAATTAGCGGCTGCAGAGGTGCCTGTACCAGAGGAAACAGAGTCGGAAGGACTGCCTGCTGCAATGGTACATGTAACAGAGGAAACACAGGTCCCAGAAGACAGACCTATTGACTCAGAGGATGGATTGCAGAAGGAGACTCACAACACAGTTGCTCAGGGACCTGCAAGCATTCCCGAGAATCAGTCTGCCGAGCTTCCTATTCAGTCTCTCATAGTTCAAATACCATCTATTCCTCAAAGGGTGGAGGTAAACACTACTCATTTGCCTATTGAAAAGCCTTTGAGACGTTCGCCAAGATTAGCGAACAAGAATAATACTCCTGCTCAATAGTCTTTTATAGACTATTTTTACTTGCTTTCGGATATTGTATTTTTAATGAATTGGTTGATTTGGAACATTAGGGGCATCGCGAATGATAGTACCATTGCTAACATTCGTCAATTAAAACATCGTTATTCATTGAATTTGCTGATTTTATTGGAACCTATGGGGGATTCGGATGATTTGGCTTTGTATGCTCGTAGGTTGGGATTTGATTTCAGCTTTAGTAATTGTTCAAGTAAAATTTGGATTTTTTGGAATGGTGTGTTGGGTTTGGATGTGTTAGGTGATACGGAGCAGGTGGTGCATGTAAGGATAGATGTTTTCTCGGGTAGACCGGTGGTATGCTCCTTTATATATGCAAAATGTTCACATATTTACCGCAGGGACTTATGGGAGGAAATGAGAAGTTTTAGGGAGCAGCAGGGAGAACCATGGCTTATCGGCGGTGACTTTAACGTGGTGATGAGGCAGTCTGAAAGTCAAGGATCAATTCCCGCAAGTTTGCCTATTTCAGAATTTTTGGATGCAATCAACGACTGTGGTTTACAGGAGGTACCTTATGTTGGTAGCATGTTTACGTGGAGTAGAGGAGGGGTTCGGCCACTACAACGGAGGTTAGATAGAGTGTTGGTTGATACAGCATGGAATATGCTGATTCAACAGACAAATGTGGAGCACTTACCTCGCACTATTTCGGATCACTGCCCTTTGTTACTATCTGTCCACCTCACAATGGTTAGGCGGCCATCAGCTTTTCGTTTTCAAGACATGTGGCTCAAACACAAAAATTTTATGAAGATTGTTGAGAATAACTGGGGGCAGGAAATGGATGGCTCGGGGATGGTTAAACTTCAGCTCAAACTGAAAAGACTAAAAGCGACTCTAAGCATCTGGAATCGAGATGAATTTGGCAACATTTCCACACTTTTAAAGGCATCTTTGGAGAGATTGGGGAACCTAGAACGCTTATATGATGAAGGTCCTAGTGCAGAAAAGTTAGAGGAGTTAGAACTTGCCAAGAGGGAGTATATGGAGGCGTTGAAAAGGGAGGAGATTTTTTGGAGACAAAAATCTCGGATTAGGTGGCTGAAGGAGGGGGAGGCTAACACAGCTTTTTTCACTCTTTTTGCAGGAATAAACAAAAGCGTTTGCACATAGCTCAAATCAATACACCTGAAGGAGATACTCTAACTAATATGGATGACATTGGTGCAGCAGGGGCAGCTTTTTTCCAGCAACTGCTCAGCCGAGAAGCCGGGGAGCCGCAGGCTGATTCACTACTGGCCAACATTCCGGAACTGATTTTAGCAGCAGATAACCAGTGCCTTGACCAGGTTCCAACTCGGATGGAAGTCCGGACAGCTATTTTTTATCTATGTCCATCAAGTGCTGCGGGACCGGATGGCTTCACGGGCAGATTTTATCAGAAATGCTGGGAGATAATAGGTGATGATGTTACGCAATCGGTGAAAGATTTTTGGGCAGGATTGCGTATTCCAAAGTCTATGGCAAGCTCATTTTTGGTTCTACTTCCAAAAACATCCAATCCATCATCTTTCGAGGAATTTCGACCCATTGCATTATGTAATTTCTCGAGTAAAGTGATATCTAAAGTTCTGTCGAATCGTCTCGCAGGTATTCTTCCTTCCTTAATTAGCCCTAATCAGACTGGTTTTGTTAGTGGTAGAGTGATTACAGACAATATCTTGCTAGCAACTGAGATGGTTGGTTCTCTCAATAAAAAGACTCGAGGAGGAAATTTAATGATAAAACTGGATATGATGAAGGCTTTTGACAGGGTCTCGCATGAATTTTTGTTGATAATTCTTCGGAAGTTTGGTTTTAGTCCCCATTTTGTCCATATGATTAATAATCTGCTTGGTGATAATTGGTTTTCGGTTTTGATCAATGGAAATCCTTATGGTTTTTTCAAGTCCCAACGGGGGGTTAAACAAGGGGATCCAATGTCGCCTCTTCTTTTTATTCTTGCTGCTGAGGTATTTTCCCGGGGTTTGAATCAATTGGTGGGATCCCGTTCCATCGAACCTTATATTATACCGCATTCTACATTGACAGTTTCACATTTAGCATATGCAGATGATGTGCTTATCTTTCTAAATGGTGGGAAACGGGGCCTGCAAAACTTGATGCACTTTATCAAATCATACGAGCGAGCTTCTAGACAGAAGGTCAATCCAACAAAGAGCTCTTTCTATGTCTCGAGCAGAACACAACAACCACAAATACACATGATATGCCAGACTACAGGTTTCTCTCAAGGTACATTACCTTTCACATATCTGGGTTGTCCTCTTTACATGGGGAGATCTAAGGTCTCATATTTTGCTCCGATTGTAGAAAAGTTAATGGCAAAGATAGAGGGTTGGCAAAATAAGTTGCTGAGTTTTGGGGGTCGTTTAATATTGATTCTCCATGCATTGATTTCCATGACTTTGTATATTCTAGCTTCGGCAAATCCGCCAAAAAAGATTCTAGATGACATTGAGCGTGTCTTGGCTAATTTTTTATGGGGTCAGTCAATATATGGTAATAAGAGGCATTGGATGTCATGGTCAAGGTTGTGTTGTGATGTGTCACATAATGGTCTTGGATTATTCTCTTTGAGGGATCTTCAACAGGCTTTTTCTTTTAAACTTTGGTGGAGATTTAGAACGTCTGACTCCCTTTGGAAGGATTTTCTTCTTGACAGATATTGCAGGGAACTTCCTCATCCGATTTTAGCTAACATTAAGCCGGCTGACTCATGGACATGGAGGAAAATGTTGGGAGTTCGTGATCAAGCGGAGAGACATATGGGTGTGTTGGTAAGGGGAGGAGGCTCCTCTTTTTGGCATGACGATTTTACGCTCACAGGCTGCCTCTCCACGGTACAGGTGGCCACATCTTCTGCCACCATCAACGAATTACTGGGCTCGGCAGACAGTCTGGACTCGGCTGCAGATCAGCTGTTTGCGGAACATGGGCAGCCTCGGGTCTCCATAAGCTCTGGTCTGGACAAGTGGATATGGAAGCCAAACTCGGGAGGTAAATTCACCATCACTTCTGCTATCAAGGTGACGCAATCTCCAAGGGTACCTCAAGGTATGCGACGCATTTTCTGGACTTCCAAATTACCCATGGTATTGTGTGTTTTCATGTGGCGATTTCTCAATGGTTTCTTCGCATTTGACACAACCCGCCAAGGGTGGGGAGTCTCCTTAGCTTCACACTGTCATTGTGGTTTGGGAGTCGATAGCTACCATCATATCTTCCTACACTGTTCTTTTGCTGATTTTCTATGGGAAAAAGTGTGTGGCTTACTCGGGTTTAATTGGAGATTAATGCAATATGATTCTCCTACTTCACTTGTACAAGTTCTTTGGGGAAAGGGAAGTGGAAAATGGAAGTCTATTCATATGTTTGCTTGCTCCAGTGTATGTTGGATGCTATGGCGTGCTAGGTGTCGCTTTGTATATGACGGGGGAAAAGTCACCACTTCCGGACTGTATAGAGAGTTTGAGTCCTTTTTCCTCGATGCTCTTCGGGCAGCGGATCTGTATGGTATTTATATTGATACTAAAACACCATCTTGGGAGATACGTGGTCGGGCAATTGTAGTCAAATGGTTGGAGCCTAAACATAAGGATAACGTGATCCTTAATGTGGATGGCGCCTCAAGAGGCAACCCGGGCTGCTCGGGGGTTGGGGGGATCTTGCGTCATGGAAATGGGGATTTCATATTTGCTTTTTACCGTTATCTGGGGAACCAAATGACTAACAGTGCAGCTGAGTTGGAAGCCATGTTCCAAGGGTTAAAAATGGCTACTAATATGGGGTTTGTTGATATTCTGATTCAGACTGATTCAAAGTTTTTACGGGACTCCATAACTAAGCGTCACATTAATTGTTGGAAATTGGATGGAATTTTCCAGTGTTTGCTTCAATTGCTCAATCACAGTATTGTTCAACATGTATATCGGGAGGGTAACAAAGTAGCTGATTTGCTTGCCAATACAGCGTGCAATGAACAATCCGCTTGTGAGGTCTATGATTATTCTTTACTACCTTTGTCGGCCCGTAAACAATGTAATGAAGATAGATCAGGCAGGCCATATATTAGATTTTTGACCCGTTGAGGGCATTTCTGTTGACTCCCATCACCGGATGTGGCTCCCTGTACTCTTTATAGGCCTCGGCCACTTTCAATAAAATTTTAATTTAAAAAAAAAAAAAAAAATACAAAGAGATATAAACAACCTAAAATTTAGACATGAATAGTGTAAAACGAACCGACCATCGGTAAATAAGTAACTCCATGTCGATCCAAATTGCATAATCTTTGCATGGCAACAATGAAAAAACTCAGCCATTTGTTTGTCACAAGCCAAATTTGTAGAGAGTCATATATCTTATTTGCCTCTCGATATATGAAACGTATACAAGTAGAGGCGAGTACAGAAATAGCCCATTGAATGAGGGTATCAAAATTCCAAGAGGAAGAGGTTCGTCTGTTAATAGTGTCCACTACATAAGCAGAATCACGTTGAACTACATAATCAACATAGCCGAGACAAGACGTCAAACTGAATCCATGGATCAAAGCTTCAAGTTCTGCAAAGTTGTTTGTAGCCGAATGACTTACAAAAGTAGAGAAAGCCGCGATGAAATCTCCTGAAGCATATCTAATAATTCCTACTGTCCCAGAGCTAATCCCGGATTTCCTCGAGAAGCTTCGTCTACATTAATAAAAATCACACTTGCATTTAAAACTTTTGATTAGTTCTTCTGCTTGTACTATTGTTAAAAAATGTCCAGACAGAGAGTAGAATACAAAGTCTTTTTCAAATCCAAATTCCAAGCGACTTCTATAATTTCTTCTAATGTACTAGCTAATTCTTTATAAGATACTAAAGATGGCCGTTTTAATTAGTTGCAATTAAAAAAATATTACTAATAACCATTCAAAGATTTCCTATGAAACACATTTCATTTCTTTGAAATTGTCAACAAAAACACCACTATATAAACCCATGAAACCCTTGGTAACAACCCATCCCAAAAACACCAGATTAAACAAATTACATAGCAAAGTTTCCAAAATGGCTTTCTATAAGATCTCATTTGCTCTCATTTGCCTAATGAGCTTAGCTCTATTTCCTTCCTCCTCAGCTCAGAATTCCATCAGAGACTATCTTGTTGCTCACAATGCAGCCCGAGCACAAGTTGGGGTTGGGCCAATGACATGGGACAACCAGCTAGCAACTTATGCACTCAACTATGCCAACAGACAGAAGGACAGATGCCCTACTCTTGTCCACTCTGGCGGACCATACGGCGAAAATCTAGCAGCCGGTACCGGAGATTTTTCGGGCAGACAAGCAGTCGGTTCGTGGGTTGCTGAGAGGCAATACTATAACTATGGATCAAACTCGTGCAGAAGAGGCCAAGTTTGTGGGCACTATACTCAGGTGGTGTGGCGAAGGTCGGTACGCCTAGGGTGTGCTAGGGTTAAGTGCAACAATAATCGATGGTGGTATGTGATTTGCAGTTATGCTCCAAGAGGAAATATTGGAGGCCAGCGTCCCTACTAGAAGGAAGGCCTTTTGTGAGAATGGTAATATGTAATTACGAAATTGTGTGTGATCCTTGGAGGCTAATTAATTAGTTCTAATCTTCTGCATGTCAGATGAAGAAAACAACATAAATAAAGCCTGTATTTTAATAATTGTTTGATGTTCTTCAATGTAATTGTTTGTATTATCTTATCAAGTGTACTGGTGAGATATTAATTAATATGGATTTTCTTTATATTTATCAATGTGTTAATTTCCAAATTGATTCTCTTTTCCTTGTATTTCATGCGATCTTTTCTCCTACCCTCTCTCAAGTTACCTAATTCTCCTTATCAGCTCTATTTTTACGTACAAGTATGGTCAGTGAAGAGATGTAAAAGAAGGATAGTGGGGTCAGAAAATTTGAGATTGCCTCAATGTTCAATTTTTACTTGTACCAAAATAAATATTAATTCAATGACAATTCTCTCCTTTGTTCAGAAATAAATTATTTCGAATTGCAATAACAGATTATCATATTATAGACACACGAGGCTTTCTACGACCAAATTATTACCACTTGATAATAGAAATCGGACAACAATACAAATAACCATCAAACTGACAATGGATTGATAAATTACCGTTTATTTAGATCTTCACCCGAATACACGAAGAACTTTATCATGTACAAAAGGGGTTCGAAATCTAGTTAAAATATTGGACAATATTCCTAATATTCGGATCGTATGATAGGCTTTGTATACTTACTATACCTCTGAGGTATGGCTTTACCCTCCTCACAGTTCCTTTGAGTTTAATCATATACTCGTAGGGTTTACACCTAACTCCACACCATACTAGTGGTTTTTGGCACCAAAAAAATGGTCTATATCCATGCATGTCTTAATTCTTATTCTCAGCTACATACAATTCGTCACATTTATATGAAATTGGAAGGAATGTAACGAATTTTGAGAGGTAGAGACATGTATGGGTACAAACGATTTCCGTGATTTTTCTTCCCTGGAAAAAGGAAGAATTATTGGAAAGTAAAGCCCATTATAGGGGACGTTGCCTTCAAAATTCCCAAGAGGATCATAGTTACAAGTCACAAACCAACATCCATTTTGACATTTAGCCATAGCACACCCTAGACTAAGAGAATTACGCCAAACGACCTTAATTAGAAAATTTTCCTTTTAATTCATAAAAATTAATTGTTTTCAAGAGAAAAAAAATAACGAAAGATTGTGGAATTTTAGGCCGAAAAGTAATTGAAAACGCCTTTGAATTTTAGCTTTCACACGGAAATTTTAACAACCTTGCTTTGAAGCGTTATTTCAGAAAGATTTGAACTTTTTGTCGAAGTATGTCATGTTTATTAGTTAAAATAAAATTGATGATAAAAGATTAAGAAAATATTCAATGAATGCATTCTTAGATCATCTTTGAATAAAATACTCTCTTGTCCACAGTAATTGGATTATTTCAAAGATGCTATTTCGATATGCTTTCCACATGTGCATTTATCGAATTTCAAATAAGTTTTTTTTAAGTCCTTTTTTATTTAATTGAATTTGATGGAATATATACATGGAACGTACGAAACTTTCTCCAATGTAAGGTGGAAACGAATTCACTACTACAACAAATAAATCAATTTCTAATAGTCTATTAAAAATATTAAAGGGATATCAGTCACCGTTATAAAATTAACGTCTCTTAAAATGATTACATCTAGTCTCCATGTGATGTTCAAGAGGTGTCTTTTTTGCCTTTCTTTATACTTTTACGTGAGCAAACAGGAGTAAAATTATCATAATTATCTTCATGTTAAGAATTTACTAAAGCATCAAAAGATCTCGTGTCTGAGACCTCAACATTTTTTGGTTCAAGAAACTCACCGCATTTTTGCGCAATTGACATATTATGTTCGATATTTGAAGGGTCCGAATCAAATATGCAAACCTTCTGATTAGTGAAATAAGTTTGTTAGTCTATTACCAAGAGATATCTTTCAATATAAGAAAATATCCAATGAATGCATTCTTAGATCATCTTTGAATAAAATACTCTCTTGTCCAATTGGATTATTTCAAAGATGCTATTTCGATATGCTTTCCACAAGTGCATTTATTGAATTTCAAATAAGTTTTTTAAGTTCATTTTTACCAACAATTTACTTTAACAATTTAAAATAAATATTCTCAAGCCAAAACTTACCCGAATACACCGTAGTCTTTTATTGACTAGCTTAATTTAATTGTTCCTATAACTTGTACCAGAGATCAATGATATTTCAACTAATCTTCAAAAGAAGAGAGAGGGAGAGAGATTATGGACACTACTAGGGGGAATAATATATGTTAGTGTCGATTGAGAGTTTCAACCCTCATCAAGTGGGAGCAAAACAAAGCAACTTTTGACATAGTTATTAGGCCATTTCATTTTTTCAGTCCCAAAATGTACTTCTTACCTCATGTGACTAATAGGGTTTAAAGAAATGTTGCAGAAACGGTCTTTAATCATTTCTTTTACACATACGGTACCGCGGAAAATGGCCAGAAGAGAAGAATGTAAAATACTTAAAGTCTTTCCAAATGCAAATTCCATGTGAATGCTACTTTATCAATTGTAATATAAAAATGGCTGTTATCAGTTGCAATTAAAAAATGTTACTAATAACCGTTCAAATATTCCCTATGAGAACAGATTTTCATTCCTTTGAAATTGTCAATAAAATCACCACTATATAAACCTATGAAACCCTTAATAACAACACATCCCAAAATATAACATTTCACAAACTACATACCAAAAAAGTGTTACAAAATGGATTTCTCTAAGATCTCATTACTTGCTCTCATTTGTCTAATGAGCTTAGCTTTATTTCCTTCCTCCTCGGCTCAAAACTCCATCAGAGATTATCTTGATACTCACAATGCAGCCCGAGCACAAGTCGGGGTCGGGCCAATGACATGGGACAACCAGCTAGCAACTTATGCCCTCAATTATGCCAACAGACAGAAGGACAGATGCCCTACTCTTGTCCACTCTGGCGGACCATACGGCGAAAACTTAGCAGCCGGTACGGGAGATTTTTCGGGCAGACAAGCAGTCGGTTTATGGGTGGCTGAGAGGCAATACTATGACTATGGATCAAACTCGTGCAGAAGAGGCCAAGTTTGTGGGCACTATACTCAGGTGGTGTGGCGAAGGTCGGTTCGTCTAGGGTGTGCTAGGGTTAAGTGCAACAATAATCGATGGTGGTATGTGATTTGCAGCTATTCTCCAAGAGGAAATATTCAAGGCCAGCGTCCATACTAGAAGGAAGGCCTTTTGTGTGTGAGATTTGGAGGCTAATCAATTAGTTCTAATTTTCTGCATGTCAGATGATGAACACAATATAAATAAAGCCTGTATTTTAATAATTTTTTGGTGTTCTTCAATGTAATTGTGAAAGTTTCAAACGTATTCAATATATGGGTTCATGGTTTATAATTGTGAACCTTTTGTCGAAATATGTCATGTTTATTAGTTGAAATAATATTGCAGATAAAAGATTAAGAAAATACCCAATGAATGCATTCTTATATCATCTTTGAATACAATACTCTCTTGTCCATAGTAATTGGATTATTTCAAAGATGCTATTTTCATATGATTTCCACATGAGTTATAAGTGCATTTATCGAATTTGAAATAAATTCGTTAGTCTATTACCAAAAGACATCTTTCAAATTTTAGCTAAGGTGATATTTGAATAAAAATTTCACAAATTCTACTATATAAAATGTTTTATTGAGTCTCACATCTATTCTTGCAAATAATTTACTTTAACGGTCTAAAATAAAATTTATCAAGCAAAAATCTATCCAAATACACCTTAGTCTTTTGTTGCCTGTTTGTGAGCTTATTTAGATTCTTAAAAACATAAAAGAAAAAATGCTTATTTGGCCTCCTTTTTGAGCTGCCTCATACAAACAGACCGCCTAGCTGAGTAGAGCCCATAACGAGTTTCTATCGTCCGAGCGAATCCACCTCAGTTAGGCAGAAGGTTCAAGATGACTCGTCTTATCTTCAAATTATCTCTTACGACAAAGTAAATTTAAGGAAAATGACAATTATGTCCTTTGTATTATTTCAAATTACATATATCCTAATATCATATTATCATATTATATAGATAATGCCAGCTTTTTACGATAAAATACCACCCGATAATAAAAACACCGACAATAATACATATAATAACCGTCAAGATGACAATGAACTGGTTATTACTATACGTTTAGACGCCTCCGCCCTCGGAAATGTTTTTTGCCGTATGGTCCTCTTAAATGCTCAAGATTACAATCAACTGCCCACTGATTCGTGTATTTCTGAGCATAGGACGCCCACCCTATAGTCCCACACTGGAGGCTGAACCCCTACTTGTGGACGAGCTACATTGTGGACATGGAGATAATCTTTTATGGGAGTTTTGGGCTATGGTGGGAAAGGTGGTCAATAAGAATAATAGAGTTGTCACTTGTAAAATTAACATATGTCAATTTTTTATTAATGAGACAGTAAATGGGACATCGAAGAAAGTGTGATATTGAGGATTTGAATTGATCTATGTCAATATATACTCTCGACTCTTTTTAAGAAGAACAAAAAATTAGTGACTTAAAAATTATTAGAAGATTCTACGAGATTTTATACACTCTGTCATAATTTACACATCTTGATGCATTTACACTGATTAATGTACTTTTACAAATCAATTTCTCATCATCAATTGACTTTCAACCGAATTGTCGATGAGATATTGGTCTAATAATCAATTTTGAAGCCTCATAACGTAGATGTCACGAGTTCGAGCTTCTTGAATCCCCATTTTTTGTAATAGATAGGTCCCCTCCTTTAAAAAAAACTTTCAACCAAATTTAAGTCAAAGATTGAACAGAAAACACGAGTATACCGAATAATATGTCCAAATTTCCCCTTTGAATCTTTTTGGTAGGAACAAATTTAAGGATCCACGCATCATGATATATGTCCAAATGACTCATGAATCTTCATTAATGTTGTCAAACATATTTTGGCTTGGCATAACTTGTGATAGAAAGTCACTTTCATAATTTGGCATGAATTCGTACTCGAAAATTCTCCTCTTTCTTTTAAGTTAACTCTTTTTGTATTCAGCAACAACAGTCTCAAAAAAATTGTGATAGGTTACATGAATTAAAGAAAGAATTACGCAGTATTACCCATATGAATGCATCATTTTTATTTTTTGTGATCCAAAGAATAACCCTCATCTAAATTTAGGAAATTTATATCCATTTTTATCACTTTCGTCCAAGCCTTTTTCAATCTCCCTCTACTTCTTACGGCCTCAATATTATACAATTCTTCACTTCTTCTAATCGGAGATCACTTGGCCTTCTTTTCGTGTACCAAAACAAACAAAAACGGTTCTCTCATGCTTTCTTCAATAGATGTTACACCTACCTGTGAATAGCCTGATGGACTGACTCCCTTCAACTTCTTCTGAACAGCCTATACCTCGCTTTATCCATTCTCGTATGTCTACACATTCATCTTAATATGGCGCTTTCTTAATGGTTTTTTTGCATTTGATGAGGTACGGCAGCAGTGGGGTGTATCTCTAGCGTCGCAGTGTTCTTGTGGCACGGGATGTGATAGCTTTCGGCATGTAGTTCTCCACTGTACCATGGCTGTTAATTTATGGAGCAAGGCATGTGGTCTGGTTGGTATTGAGTGGTCCTCCTTGCGTTTTGACTCACCATTTCCCTTATGAAGATGTTATGGTGGAGGGGTATTGGACGGCAAGATGACATCAATACGATTGTATTTGGCTGTGTGTGTTGGATTTTGTGGAGGGCACGTTGCGAGTTTGTCTTTGATGGCAAGCGGTCTACAGATTGGGGCTTGTTCAAGGAGCATGCTTCGTATGTAAAACCATCCTTGTTTCTCAAGGTTTGTATGATATTTATAGAGGCATTCAAATGCCTCTTTGGCTGGGAAGGGCCAAAGTCCGATTGGTGCGGTGGAAACGGTTGGCAGGACCTGCGGTTACAGTAATCTTGAATGTGGATGGCGCTTCAAGAGGAAATTCGGGAATTTCGGGTGCTGGAGGTATTTTACGATATGGAACTGGCCAATTTATATTTGCATTTCATCGTTATTTAGAGGAGGATCGGACGAACATGAAGCTGAAATGGAGGCCATGTTGATGGGAGTAAGACTGGCCACAAGCCGTGGCTTTGCTACTACTATCCAGGTGCAATCAGATTCTCGAGTCCTTTGCGATTCCTTACACTAAGGTTGAATGCGGAATTGGCGATTAGATGGTCTATTTCAGATGCTCTTGCGATGTGTTCAAACCACTCAGGTTTTTTTTTTAATTTTTTTTTATATTACAATTATTTTATTGGACCTCACCAGAGGAGGAGAAGTAGAAGCCCAGCTGAGCGGGTGCCCCATGAGGAGAGTAGTAGAAGCCCGGCTGAGCGGAGTAGTAGAAGCCGTTGAGCTGGTGCCCCATGAGGGGAGTAGTAGAAGCCCGACTGAGCAGAGTAGTAGAAGCCCGGCTGAGAGGCAATACTATAAC
This sequence comes from Vinca major, assembly GCA_028566175.1. Lineage (NCBI taxonomy): Eukaryota > Viridiplantae > Streptophyta > Magnoliopsida > Gentianales > Apocynaceae > Vinca > Vinca major. The sequence goes on from JAOWBF010152348.1 coordinate 14,246, forward strand.
TATGGATCAAACTCGTGCAGAAGAGGTCAAGTTTGCGGGCACTATACTCAGGTGGTGTGGCGAAGGTCGGTTCGTCTAGGGTGTGCTAGGGTTAAGTGCAACAATAATCGATATTGGTATGTGATTTGCAGCTATGATCCAAGAGGAAATATTCGAGGCCAGTGTCCCTACTAGAAGGAAGGCCTTTTTTGAGAAATGTAATATGTACTATGAAATTGTGTGTGATGTTTGGAGTCTAGTTAATTAGTTCTAATTTTCTGTATGTCAAATGAAGAACACAATATAAATAAAGCTTGTATTTTAGTAATCATGTTTGGATCTTATTCACTGAAATTCTCCATTCATGAAAAGAAAAAAGATAAAAAGATAAAGCAAGAAGATAATTAATAATACAAATATTGCTCGTACACTAGTCCTTAGACTTCAACTTTAATACATATGGATCATTGTCAATGGGTCATGTGTTCCAAATTCATTCACATCAACTTAAAAACTATCTATGTCCTGATGTGGATGAATTTGACGTCCATAACAGAGTTAACCATTAACTAACACTTTGAGGGAGTTGAAAATTTCCCCCATCCCATCAAATTTACAGATGTACTCTTTACAGAAGTTTTGACTTTAGAGGTTGGGTTAGAAGTCTATCACGAGATTGTAATTAGAAGGTTGGCACTTTGATTTGGACCCACATTACATGAAAACAGGAAAATAGATACAGGCATATCGGTCGCTAAACTAAGAATAGCGAACGTTGCCTAATCCTTTGGTCTGGATAATTTTCATCGCTATGTTAGTTAGCGACCAAATTCTGCATACGTTTAGTGACTATTTATAGTTGACTTTGTACGTAGTTCTCTACAACCAATTAACAACCGTATCTTTAGTGACCAAATGGTTGTTCGCTAAATAACAACTGTTCTTCGACGGTTTATTTAGGGACAGAATTTCGTTCACTAAATAGAGACCATTTAGCTACTGTCTTTAGTTGACTTTGACCTCCATTTAGCGACTGATTAACAATTGTCTTTTTAGCGACGGTCATTTCAGTTGCTATTTAGGCCGAAGCAACCATTTTTTTCAGTCGCTACCTAAAGACCGATTTGAAACCTTTTTTATTACTTGTTTTTATTATTATTTGGTCACTAATCAGTCGCTAATTTAATTTTTAAAAATAAAAAATATCGTAAATTTTAGTAGATTTGTTCCACAAAAAATATTAATGGAACAAAAAACTACCAGTACACATCAACCAAACTAAAACAAATTGTACAAATAATAACACTCTACCACAACTAAAGCTTAAAATATCAAAGTAATTATCCTGAATTTTCTAGTGCAATAATACTAAGCATATGCAATACTTAGTAACTAGCCATATGCAAATCCAAATCATATCTCCCAAATATGAAAATCCATATCATATATCCAAAACAAAATCATAAATTATATAGAAACATTTAAAGCAGCCAATAACAAACTTTAAAGATTTGTGTAGCTTATAGTTCCAAACCTTGTATTTATAATCGTCACCTGCAAAAACACATTGATACAACTATCCCTTGAAGGTCCTTCATAAATCACAACCTTCATAGTACTATACATCTTATCTTCTACTGAGAAGAGAACAATTGTCAAAATTCATAGTAAACAACGACGTCGTATTGTGTGCTTTATTCCCGTAATTAATTTTGAATACATTATCGGTCGCTATTTTAGCCACCGATTAGCAATTGAATATCAAAACGACGTCGTATTATATGATTTATTCTATTATTTAATTTTGAATAATTTATTATTGAAATTCGCCTCTATTTTAGCCATTGTGATGCGTAACCGTGATGTTTTATATCAAGGTTCGACTTTACATCAGATCTTTCCCTATCTCGAATTAGTTTCCAAAGGGAATTTACTCAACGCAACTCCAAGCAGGCTAAGTAACAATGAAGACTGAAACACCACAACTAGAGAAACTATCTAGTTGATACAGTAACTCAAAGAATATGAAGTTCTACCGAAAATTCATAAACAAGTATCTAAGGAATA
>JAOWBF010156666.1:0-16233 GCA_028566175.1 Vinca major
AGTCCTATCCGCTGACACTTTAGAACAGGGCTTGCGAGATTCCGGACTCCTACTTCCTCAGCGAACCACAGCTTGATCATCCACTGGCCGGTACATTACTCTTCCTTACACCTTGCATACGCTGACATTTTGCAATAGGACCTGCGGATCTCGTCTTCCAGCTTTGCCGTCCTTGTCCCATGGTCTTGTTCTTGTCATTCGTCGCAGCGGGGTGTGTTGTCAGAGAAGTACGCCGCTACCACCTTCTCTCATTCAAGCCGTTCCGCTAACTCAATCAGCAGGTTGCGAGTCTTGTGTCCGTGGTCCGGTCCAGATATCTGACACCACCCTGCGCGGCCACGCCCTTTTCGCTCTCGCCCTCTTCGTCTCATGGTCCTTCTTATCAGTCGCAGCGGGGTGTGTTGTCAGAGAAGTATGCCTCCTTAACCTTTCTCATTAAAAGCCATCGTGCTGACTGATTGAACTGCCAGGTTGTGAGTCTTGTGTCCGTGGTCCGGTCCAGATATCTGACACCACCCTGCGCGACCATCACGCGCACATCCCTGGAATTGGACGCTTCTCGTTCTTTCTTCGTCTTTGCTAACACCGAGATATATTTCCGCCAAGACTCATGTCTACTGCGCCTCGGTCCGCGCTGTAAGTACGCTTTGTGGCAAAGGATATGCTCCTTGAGTACGTTCACGGCCTTCCTGGTGGCTCTAACAAGCTTTACTGACAATGCTCTAGTTCCACGCAACCAGATCCACTCAAAATCTCTTTACAGGTAAGCTTTGTGGTTGTTTTGTCCAACCGCCACACGGTGAGAAACTTCCCGCTGATGAGCGTGTCCATCTAGTTCCGCTACTGTTGTCGTCGCTGTCGTCCCCTTTTCCTTCGGTTCGCTGCTGGAGCCTTTCCACCTGGTACATTATCTGGTCGTGTCCCCTTCTCGATCTACTCGACCCGACCCGGCATCCTCCGCCGTCGGATTGCTGACCGTGCCTACCTCAGCTTGACCATCCAGGCCGTCACCATCACCGTCACCCCGTCGGCTCCCTCTCCACCTCGGTACCTAATCCCTCCGCACACGTCAGATCGAATGCGGCTTTGACTCGACCTTACACGCCGTCGACCCACTCTCTCAACCTCTTATGTTACAGCAGCTGTTGTACCAACGCACTGTAACTGTTCTTCCAGACTTGCGGCGCCATCGACATGGAGTAGGTAGTCGCCTCTCAATTCATTGATGGTTTCGCTGACCTCACGTAGCAAATAGTCGGCCCATTTCAGACGATGTGCTATTTCACCTACCACACCCCAGCTGTGTGAGCTTCACGGTGGCGCGTTTCCTATAGCCCACCGCAGTACTTTATGCGAGGGGAGAGTTCTGGGCACCTCGTCCCATATCACCATCGACTGCAGGCCAGCGTTCCGTTCGTTGTGCTTGCCGTCGCAACGTTCCCTATCAGGCAAATACAGTACAGGTATCTCGGCTCCCCCCATCCTCTCCTCTCCTCTCCATTCACATCCCTCCGCCCGTCTCTCTATACACACATTGCTTTTCTTCCCCTGTCTGCCTTGTATCCTGCATTTTGCGTCCTGGTCCTTCTCGCCGTCCTTCTCGTACCACTTTCCCTGCTCTCTTCTGCACATGATGCCCTATGGTCCATGCCGCGCTACAGCTTTAACGACATCGATAAAGGTCTCACTGGTAAGTCTCTTCTATCTCCTAAAATCTAGCCTACTGGTTGTCACCCTTCTCACGAGAACTATAGGCGTACTGCGATCCTGAAAAGGCTGGGACTTCAAACCTTCCCATATATTCAACACCGCCGTCACCGTCGCCGCCCCTCTATTCTACCGCTAGATCATCTCCGCTTTTTCCAGTCAGCACAAACCTCACGCTCTTGCAAGCCAGGATGCGCAAGAAGCTGGCGTCGGTGCACTCGCTACAGCTTCCCAACGAGGATGCGCAAATTTTTGACGGAAATGCAACCCAACCGACTTGCGCCAGAAAGTCCCGTGCGGTCTGAGAGGCCGATGGACACGTTTTTCGAGCTGGTGATCACCGGCCACCAAGACAAGTTCGACTTGCCCATCAAATACGATTCTGAGAGGAGTCTACAGCACGGAATTCGATAGTGGTAAGTCGTCCCTTGCGTACGTGACCCCCTGCGCCTGTCCGTTGATAGCCCGTCTTCGAAAGGCGATTTCGCCGCATCCCATGAGATTCAACATTTACCCTTAGCCGCTGATTGATCTTGGTCCATTTAACTTTTATTCATACTACGAACACTGTCCATAGTCTCACTTGCTCCGCACTTTCGACTCTCGGGCCTGCGTAGGTACGCCATCTTACTCCTAAGTATAACACATGACTTGCCTCTATATTGACCATTGTACTAACAAGACCTGGGAAAGGCGTTGGGTAGATTCTACTGACCTTCTTTCTCTAGATCATTCTTGCTGACGAGACGTCTAACTCTCGGTCTACATTTACTTTCTACGCCCGGTATGTTCTCTCATCCCCTATCAGCTAATAATATCGCGTAGTCCCGGCCCGTCATTCTTCAGCCCGCCCATTAAATTCTGCTACTACCCGTTGTCTACCTTCGCCCTCTCCGTCCTAGTCGCACACTTACCCTTACTACTACCTCTTCTCATTCTCTTTCCTCATTGTTTCTACCCCTCCCTCCTTTTAGTCCCATTTTGTACCACTCACCTCGCGGTCACCCACTGCTGCCTGCGTTGCCGCATCACCATCCTAGAATCCTCCCTTCTGTATGTCCCTATATCCCCTGCCGCCTTCTTCATCCACATACAGGTGGGAAGGCTGCTTTGTCGTGTTGTCAGTAAGATTGTGCCCATGAAGTGAATGGCCAAGCAGACAAACCAGGTATCGTGGCCCGTTGGAGCTCCGCGAGAAGGGCGTAGCCATGATTGAGTTCCCTGAAGCAGCTTCCCCGACACCATGTTGCGTTCTGGTCCTTGAGCCTTGGGTTTCGCCGGCGCAGGCTCCGCAGGTTCTTCGAAGTCGTCAACTTCTTCAGTGTCGCTTCCGTTGGGCTCTGGTCTTTCGGCTAAAGCCTTCTGCTTGGGAGCGGGCTTGTTTGCCATGGTGTTTTGGCTTTTCCCGCAATCGTAGAAGCGCGGTGCAGGATTCGAAAGGCAGTGGGTTGAAAGAGGTGATAGAACGAGTAGAATGGGTTGTATTGAGTGAAGGGAGAGAGAGCAGCCAGAGCGACGACAGAAGGTCTTCACTCGGCAAACTAGTCTATAAGTAGAAGGCGCTAAGCCGAAACGAGAGCCTTCTCAACAGCCTAATAGTCTTCTGACCACCCCAACTCGCGCCTACTCAAGAAGAGGGTGGGCATGGACGTGGCCGTGGCCGTGGGCGTTATTGGCGACGTGATGGATGGCCAGTGGTGGTCGTGGTGGTGGTCGTAGCAGATTTGGACACAGTATTCCGTAGCAAGGCCAATGAGGAACCAGGCGATGGCGCGTGTGGGTCGTAATATGTTTGCTCATGGCGGAGTGCAGCCGCCGCCGCAGCGTTATGCTTTACTTTGCTTTGCTTTAGAATGGGAGGGCGACGATGGATTGAACAAGGAGAAGAAATCCGGGTTTGCCTACCTGCATGTATCGTGGCAGTTAGGGCGCGAGTCTTGCAGAACGCGAGTCATGCGGAATGCGAGTCATGAAGACAAAGACTCTTGTCGGGTCGTCCCCGGTCGCCCACGTCTCTCTCGACCGCGCAATAATAATGCAGGTGGAAACTGCCAGCCCCGAGCTCAAGGCTGCTGCTAACCCAACCCGCGCCCGGCCGCCGAAGCAGCAGCAGTAGCAGCAGCAACGACATCATTGCATTTGCGCCGCGGCACTCCACCAAACGAGAAGCTCGTCGCGTCGGCGACAAGCTCGAATTTGAGGCGCGGCACCATCGACGCCGCCGAGCCCGGAGTTGAATTGCCAACGAGGAAGAAGCATGGCCATCGTACAAAGGCCACCGCCATTCTCCCTCTCGTCCATGCCCGCGCAAGCCGTCGGGATGGCAGGCCAGTCGTGTGCTTCTGTTCAGGGAAGGATCGCAGCGGGCGCGCCCGTCGGCGTTGCCACTCTTCCCGCCCAGTGACAAGGACAATTCAGCTCTTGTGCGACGGGGAGGAACCAAGAGGAGGCAAAGCTGCGGCCAGTGAGAGAAGCAACACTATCTCCCATTGGTCGCCGCCGTCGAGTGCACGGAAGGGGTCCTCAGGCAATCAAATGTTTTCTTTGGCCCGTAGCGTGGTAGGTAGCAGTAATGACGGCGTCACATTGTGCGCAGGCAGACACCAAAATCTACCTCTGTCCCTCAAATTGCATTGCCGCATTTTGATGCGGACTTGCTAATGCTGCTGATGGGCGCCATACCTGGCTGCCGCGCGCGAGTTGTAGATCCGGGCCTGGTTCCTGTTTCTGCCAGGCGGTGAGTCCGGCTCCACGGTAGGTAGTCGCTCCCTTTCCATTTCCTGGAAGGTCCAGTAGACGTGCGATCACACCACCTTCTCCCTCCTCTCAGTCCCTCCTCCCCTCCCTCTCCCTCTCCACTCCCACTCCCTCTCCCCTCTCTCTCTCGTTCCCTCGTCCTCACCTTCTCGCCTTCACTCACCCTCTCGCCCTCACCCTCTCGCCAGCTTCACCCTCTCACCCTCATCCTCTCGCTCAGCTTCGCTCTCATCCTCTCACCAGCTTCACCCTCTAGCTTCGCCCTCGTCCATTCGCCAGATTCTCCCTCGTCCTCTCCCCAGCTCGCCCTCGCCCTCTCGCCAGCTTTGCCCTCCAGCTTCGCCTTCATCATGACTCCTCAGCGGGGAGTACGCTTGGGAGCGTTGTCCTGGCCTTGCCGTCCAGCCTCGGTCGTCTCATACTCGTTCTGGTTGTCAGCGGGGTGTGTTGTCAGAGAAGTACGCTTTCGCCATCTCTTGTTCAAGCTTTCATACTGATTCAATCAGCAGGTTGCGAGTCTTTGTGTCCGTGGTCCGGTCCAAGATATCTGACACCACCCTGCCGACAAATCTCATCATCTGCTTGCCCTGGCCTTGCCGTCAAGCCTCGAGGTACGTCGGCTCTCCCCTGTCCCTCAACCGCTTTTGCTGATCAAGACAACTTGACAGGCTGATGCGCTGTGTTCGAGGTCCAGGCCCGATGAAGCCTCTCTGAAATTCAACCCACTCGCAGCCTCGCCGTCCTCGTCCTCATCTCTGATCATCAGAGGGCTGCGTTGCCAGAGGAATACGTCGTCTCCACTCTTCTTTTTCACTGATCCACAAACTCCAGGCTGATTCGCTGTGTTGGAGGTCCGGGTCTGATGAAGCTTCTCTGAAGACCCAACCCACTTGCAGCCACTACGACTCCGATTCGATTTCCCCAAGTCCACCAACCCGACTCGACCCCTCTCCTCCGTCGTAGGTTGAAACTCCCCCATTCACAATGACAAAGTTGCAGTTGTTCTATCCTCTTCACTCCCCGGTTTTCCAAATTGGCTGCGCATCACCGCCATGGCTGCAGGGGGGTCCGCTCAACCAAGTAAGCTACCGCCTCCTCACTGTTTGGTTTTCACTGACGAAACTGCAGTTCCACCCCTCGTTACCCTCTCATTCCTCGTCCCTTTTCGACCGCTGTCTCCCTCTCACCAGCCGTCCCGTTTCAGTTTTCGTTAACTCGCTCACTGCTGCCTCCTCAATGTTTGACTCCCCCTGACAACATTGAAGTACCGTCCTCAATTCCTCTCTCGTTCATCGTTGCTTCTCGTCTTCCGGCAACCCGCTCAGTCAAGTAAGCTGCTGCCTCCTCACTGTCTAACTCCCACTGAAAACGTTGCAATCCCGCCCTCCGTTCTCCTGTCGTTCGCCGCCTCCCTCGGCTTTCCTCCCTTTCTTTCCCCGTCAACCGGCTCAGTAAGGTATGCTAACGCTACCTCGCGATTTCGTTTGATCCTTACTGGTAATGTTGTTATTCGCCGTCGCCTATCGTCCCATCACCTCTCGTCTTTCGTCACCTCTCGCTTTCCTGGCACATCGCAGCCGTCTTACAAACGAACCCGCTCCGTGAAGCAATTTGCTGCTCCGTCGCTGCTTTGTTTCATTACTTACTGACGACGTCGCAGTTCCACCCTCTGCTCCCCTTTGCTCCCCATCACCTTTCGCTCTCCCGGCACATGAAAGACTTCGCGACGAACGAACCTGCTCCGTTAAGTACGCTGCTGCTCCCTCACTACTCCGTTTGGTTCTCACTGACAATAAAGCCTCGCTCGCCGCTCCCCTCTCGTTGTTCCCCCCTCGCTGCAGATGACCTTTGACAATGCCGAAACCTCCTCGGTCAAGTACGCGGCTGCTCCCGCGCTGCGTTGCCTGATTCTCACTGACAAACTTTGCAGTTCCGCCCTTCGCTCCCATATCGTTCTCCCTCGCTGCTGCAATTCACACTCGACGGCCCGAGACCTCAACCGAGACTCCCTCGCTGATAACGTTGCAGTTCGCCCTCCGCCCTCCGATCATTTTCCCGTCATCATTACAGATAAGCTTCCTCCCTGGTCGTCTCCTGCCTTCGGTTCACATCACAATGATGGCTGCCGTGGGCCTTGATGGTGCCATGGATTGCTCAGGTTGGTCAACGGCCACTCTCCTTCAGTGTTGACAATGTCGCAGCTCATTGACAGTATTGCAGGTCCGCCGTTTCCTCTCCACCCTCTTTCCCGCCCCGGTCGCAGACAATCTTTGATGGCCCGTATTTGCTCAGCCTGGTATGTGGTCACTCTTGCTGTTTTGCTTCGGATATTTGCTGACCATACCGCAGTTTCGCCTTCCGTTCCTCCGACTTTTCCACCCTGGCCTCGATGGCCTGTGTGATCTGGTACGTCTTGCTTTGCTTCATTCCTGCTTGAGGTAATCCTGCCCTCCGCTTCTTGCTCCATTTTCCCATCCCGGCTGCGCGATCGCTCAGTCTGGTATTTTCCAAGTCTTGCTGTTGCTTCGTTCTTGATTTTTGCTGACTCTACCGCAGTTCTGCCCTCCGCTCCTCTCCGTCATCCACCGCCGCCGGAGATGCTCGGAGAGGTATGTCGCCACCCTCTGCTTTGGCCGCCATCCGTGTCTCTGCATTTCCCAGGAAGATCGAAGCCGAGCTTTGGTCGCTCCATTGCCACTTCCTCGCTTGACTTTTGCTGAAAGCGTCAGGCCGCAGTTCCTCCCTCAGATCCTCTCCGTCATCGGCCGCGACCAAAGAGATGGCTCGTGGGGTTTCTCAGTGCGGTATGTTGCTCTCGGCTTGATTCTCCCTTCGCTTTCTCCGGCAATCTTGGTTGCTGACGTTTCATACCAGATCTGCCGATGGATTCGCCGCGTTTTGTCGTCGTCGCTCTCAACGGCCACGGATAAGCTCCATGACCTTGTTTCCTCAGTCTGGTAGGTCAACCACTCCTGTTCTTCAAATTTTGGGGTATCCGATTGCTGATACTTCGTGCCAAATTCATTTCCGTTACACTTCTTCACGCTCAAAGGTCTCGGCTGAGCCCTTGTGCGTACTCCCCCTTTTCCCTTGTCTTCCAGGCTCTGACATGCTTCACCAGATTCCGTGTTCCGTCGTTTCCATGGGCGACTTGTGAGGGACGCCGCAGCCTATCAGCAGGAACACATGGCTCACGACCACCGGGCCTCTCAGGTCGCGGCCGTCGACAAACGGTGCGAGAAACCTGCCCAACCACTTGGCAAGCGGGGGCAGCGTGCCGGCGCGCAGCAAATCCAGCAGCAGGAAAACGACCAGGACCAGGCGCCTGCAAGCTCGACTATGCACGGCAGCACCACTGCTGCAGTTGGAAGCGCTGCTACGCAGGCCACGGGCATCGTAGTCCACATGACAGTCGAAACAGTCACCTCGACCAGCGCCGCCGCAGAAGACCCAGCACCGTCCAGCAGTGTGAGCCCACCAGCCCAAGCTAGCGAAGCTGCGACAAGAGGCAGCAAATTCAACCTCTGGTGCCCAGGACCAGGTACAACCGCACGGTACAACAACTCGCCTAGCGCCCAACAACCCGCAGCTCGCCACCAGCACGACGTTAAGCAGCACCACGCCGCAGCCGCTGGATGCGAGCGCGAGCTCACCCGTCTACACGCACACGCTATTTGAGTATGTGCACAAGATTGCTGGTAAGTAACACAAGAAGGTTTCCCTTAAACTGCTGCTTTCAGGACTGCTGGCGCTCATCATGTTCCCGTCCGTGTCGCCGCAGCACCTGGCAGCCGTCCTCTCCATTATGGCGCCGTCGCCGAAGCTGCCCAGCGCGCCTACGCCGAACTGCAGGTCAAGGCGGTGCTGACGGGCCGCCGCCGCAGCCAAAGCGGCAAGCGCGGCGACCTCATGAAGGTCAACCCGCTGGCCAACTGGTCCGGCGCCTTGGTCTTGCGGGTGCGACTTCGCAAATGGCTCCTCCTTCTCGTCCGCCAAAGCATTGCTCGCCTGCCTGTAAGATGTCGCTCGAAGCGCGTCGTGTTGAGCTCCACTGACAGATTCACAGAACACCATGGCTCGGAAAAGCTTCAAGGTTAGCTGCTCGCTCAGCCTGTTATGTTTCCTTCCCCTACCCTCACCTCCCCGATAGCCGGCATGCCTCGACAAATCCGAAATTACGTCCAGCGCGTCTTCTTTTCTACCCCTCAATGGCGCTTACACTTGCTGACAATCCCCTGATCAGGTCTGCTGCTTGGTTGTTCTCAATCGCCGAGTTTGATGTATCATTCTCTTCCCTCATGATTCCAGTTTCCAACCCTTCCTCGCCCTCGCCGTTACATTTGCTGCCGCTGCCGCATCATTAATGTTCCGGGAAGGTAAGCTTTTGACGGTACAAGGCTCGCTCTATCGCCACATCGAACTGTGGTACTGACTTTCCTGCTGCTGACACATCCAACAGATCTGCCCTCGCATTTGCCGCTGCCGCTTGATCGTCTTCGATTCCGAGCCCCACATCAAGCTTTGGCGGCGTAGATGCTTGCGAAAGTTGGTGCGTCAGCCAACGATTTAAGCTTTCAGCTGCTGACAGCCTCCGCCAGATTCTTGTCACTCACGGCTGTCTCCAGACGCGGCGCTTTGTTTGGAGATGATTGGCCGGACCTTTCCAACATAGAAGCAACAAACCTGGCGAGGCAAGTGAACATGTTCATCGCTGTTTTTCCTGGTCTAACAGCCTGCAGAGTCCCATGATGCGCTCGGTCACGTCAGCGACGAGATGTTTGAGGACTCGAACAGTCGAACTCAAACACCAATGTCCACCGAAATGCCTGAGAGCTCCCACAGGTTGCTCCAACATCCCGCCACCCCGGACATCACCTGTTATCTTTGATGGCATGGAGGCTCACTCATCTTGGTATGTTGAATTCTTTCTTGATACGACGGACTGCTTTTCTCCCTCGCTTCTCCGGTCTTCCACCTGCCAACACACCGTGCCAGGCCTGTCCACACGTGCATTATCGCCCTGCACGACAGATTGTTCAATCAGGTACGTCAACTGATCTCCTTTCAAGCTTTTCTGGACTCTCAGCAGCCAAAACTGTGCCAGGCCAAGTACACACATGCGTCTTTAACCTCCACAACGGAGATGAGCTTTGGTGGAACAATCATTTCAATTAGGTATGTTAAGTCTCCCACGTTTCTCTGGCCTTCCAGCCGCTAATCACCCACACTCTAGAATACCATGGCCACAGAAGCATTCTGGTACGTCCATTCCCGTCTCATCCCCAGCCAACGCCCTCTCTTTTCGGCCGCCAACGTTTATAACAGCTCCGCCGGCACATTGCGTTTTCCACATCTCTCAAAAGACTCTGGCCACAGATGGGTCCCGATCGAGCCTGGTATGTTCACTCTCTTCATTTGTTTGTGCTTTGGCTTCCTCACGGCCGGATGAAACATAGGCTCTCACACTTACCCGCCCCTCCTCTTGTCGTCGTCACGTCCACTCCCAGATGTTCAAAACATACCACATTGCACACTCTCCTCTTTCTTGCTCTGTCGTCATTCACACTGCAAAGGTTGCTAACTCTTCCGACTTAGACGTAGAAGATTCGCAGTTGCAAAGCCAGACTGCTGCATACTACGTTTCGACCTGTTCCTCTTCCCCTCGCCGGGAACAGTCCTATGCTTTTCCCTCATGTATGTGGAACTTCTCTCAAATGGTGCATTTACCGCCCACACAATTGCAAGATCACCAAGGCCCCCATCATGACTGCAGCTGGCGGCAATAGCGCCGACAGCCCGCACTTCTACAGGCTGCCGCCAGGCCTGTGCATGTCGATGCCAACTAAACAGACACGACGTTTAGTCCTTTGTTTTCTGCTGCAACCCTCACTGTGTTTTGATGGCGTCATGCATCGCTCCGCCTGGTATGTTGCTGGTCCGTTGACCCTTTGCTTGACATTTACTGACAACGCTGTAGTTCCGCATTCGACATTCGCGTCGCCGTTAGCTTTGATGGCGCGAAATCCCCCGTTTGGTAAGTCGCTTGCCCCTCGCAGTTTTCTTCGAATTTCGCTGTCAACGCAGCAGTTTCGCTTTCGACATTCGCGACGCCACCAGCTGATCGCGCTGTGAAACGCTCATTCTCGTAGGTTGCCACTGCCTCGGAGCTTTTTCCTTTGAATCGCACTGAAGAGAGCAGTTTTGCATTCGACATCGCGGCGCGACGATACGGACCACCGTGGACGGCGTAGACGGGCTTTGATTGTTCGAACCGCTCGGTAATTCGTGAAGCTGTCCTCATTTCCCGAGCAGCACGGATAGGTGATGTTCAGGGGATCTCTGCCTGAACGGTGCGTGCCTGCAGAGCCAGCACTCTCGCGTTTGTCAGTGCCGACTGGCAAGACACTCGGTGGAGGGTTGGCTAGCTTGGCAGAGACGAGTGAGTCATAATCCCCTTACCCACATCCTAGTCGTGTGCCTCCGCCAACGCTTGCCTTGATCATCCTACCCATACGTCCTCCTGACACAAATTTCTGCAGACGGACCAGTTGCATGAAGTCTGGGGCATCCTCCTCTGCCACCTGTTCGAGGCTCGCTCTGCCTGGATGCGAAATTAGGTTGAGTCCATGCAAATCGGCGGACTTGATTGCTTGGTCGGCAGTCTCCGGTCCAGTCCTGGCCCAGTTTTCACACGGGCTCCATTCGCCGCAGCGCCGCCCCACCTACCCGTCCTTTGACACAAAGCCTTCGGCCTAGAAGCTGGACAGTTACGCCAAATCTGGGGCATCATCCTTTGCCACTTGATCGAGTTTTCCTAGGTGCGCAATCGATTTGAGCTCATGCACATCGGCGGACTTGTAGGCAGGCATGATCAGGATCGCCCCATCTGCGCTCCCCTCTTGTCGCAGCCCAGGAGCCATAGGAATTCGGTCTGGACCTCCGCAGTTGACATGGCGTTGTTGCCGCGGCTGCATCCAGCGAGCATTCGTCATCACCACAGCTGCTGGGGAGCGGTAGCCCGCTGTCATCGCGCTCAGGGAACAGTCGTCTGCAGCCACGACTTCATCCTTTCTTCCTCGAACGTTGGCTCCTGGGCGCCATGCACCTCCAAGACTGCATGCAGGTTTGCTGCGAAGACGGCAACCATCGACGTGCGAAGGCTTCGTCACGCGCGAGTCCCTGCTGCATCGAGCGACCTCGTTCCATGCGCCGGAGCCGCACCTCTGTCTCGAAAAGGAGCTGCTTGGTACTACTACTCTGCTCTCTTGCTTTCGCCGCTGCTCTATTTGCTCTACGCAAACGCTGATACGAGCCAGAGATTGAAGTTGCGGTCCACAGCCTCGACGAGACGTCCTCGAATCGGCACTGGCAAGCTGCCGCCCTGATCCCTCAATTCCGTCCCAGCGTGGGAGAAACGCGTCCGCACCTGGCGTCAACCTTGCTTGTTGTCCCAGGGCAACATCCCTCCTGGCTGCGACCTTCAATTGACACGACTTCACGGCCATGCCACCACAAACTACCGAGCCGGAAGAGCGAATACCTTCGCGTCGGCAAGCAGGGAAGGCATTGCATCTCCGAGTGCTGCCGCTGCACCAGTGTCGTTGCTGGCCAGAAACTCGAAACCTCCGCCAGGTGCTTCGCCACGACCAGGTCATCTGGCCAGGAAAACCGCGGCATTGGGACTCAGACGATTTAGAATTGCGGACCGGACAACGACAAACCTTGGACGCCAATATCTTCCACCAACACTGAAGACCGGTCGTGGGCGAGGCTCTCCAGCGGGACTGCACAAACACCGATCTCGCGCAAAATTTGAATACAGGAAAGGCGCTCGAGGGCGTCTTCCGGTGTTTCGAGGCCGATTGTCCCGAGCAACTGCCTCTCGTCCAGCTTCACGTCGCCCATCTGGACCGACAACTATGTCACGGCACCGACTTCTCCCACAGTGACCAACGCCAGCGACTCGGCTCCCGCCATGTTACACGCCTCGCCATTGTCCGGCTGTCCCCAACAATGCAGCCTCCCACACGGACGGCGACTCGGAGTTGGACCTACCTCGACGAAGAATGCCTCCTGCTTAGCTCCCGCGCGCGCAATACGCGTCAGGGTGCTGAAACAGGACATTACCAAAACAGTCGAATCGATCAAGCCGATGAATGACTCCACGAAGAACATGAAACGCAGCACCGTCAGACAGAAGCTCCGCCGTCGGCGCCAGGTCTCACTGATCTCCACGGGCATGGTTTCCAGCTCGAAGATTCCCCTGTGTCGCTCCACGACGGCCGGCAGGATTTCAATCACGCCCAAGCCCTCCACTATCTTCCGGATGGTTTCCTCAAACGTCTCCTTGAGCGAGTCCCGTCCGAGTGGGCGCCTTGGGCCTGAGATTCCATCTCTCCGCTTGCCGACTTATTCACATCTGTCTGTGGCCTCGGCGTGGTCGTCGTCGTCGTGTCTGGGCTCATCTTTGAGATTGTGATCACGCCTCAATTCTTGCCGTAGTGCCTGGCGCAGCTGATGCTGTGAGTTACATGGCTATGGTCGCGTTTCCACTAGAGTCAATGATGAGTCAGTGCTACCGAATGGCCTGACCTACCTGACTGCGCAAGTGAACAGGAGCAGCCGCATGACGACGATCAATCTGGCGTATTATTCTCCGCAAAGACGCGCTCCAAGGCGCCGCGGCAGCGATCCTCAACCGGCTGTCTCGTCCATCGGGGTTGACTAGATTCCATGTTCGGTTCTGCATCATCGCGATCAGCAAGCTGTTGTTTTTTGCGTCTTCGACCCGAGCCAAGACTTCCCAGCGCAAGACGAGAGCGAGGTAGTCAGGAGGTGTGGCGGATGGGGCATCTTATTAGGCAACGAGTAAGACAATAATGTGAGCAGAAGCGCAAAGGAAGACTCACAGCTTACAGCTTCCTTACTCGCCCTCTTGTATCAGTGCACCGCTTCGAGGACCATGCCTCCCCGCACCGCAAGCCAGTGTCGCTCCCGGTGCTAAGCAGCAACACTTTTTTTTCATGGTTCTCTCGATGAGCAGCCCGTTGCAAAACTCGGCGTTCGTGAGTCAATGCTGCGGCTCCGACATTCAGTCGTCTCCTGCACCGTGTCCTCCAGGCCAAGCATAGACTGAGCACAGCACAGGTTCCGGCGGATGCAGGCAGTGTGAACGGTCAACCAAGCAGCACATGGCATGCGAGGTATCTCTTCACTACCCGATTTGCCTGAGCCTCTCACATCGTTGCCAAGGCGCAGTCCGAGTTGATCATGGGCAGGGCGTGCGTCGCAAGCTTTGCCGGTCAGGAAATGAGGGCCCGCAACACCGTGATATCGTGGGCCGTTGGGTTGGCGACGAGCACCGTATCGACGAGTTGCGGTAGTACCCCGTTGGCTTTGGGATTGAGAAAGAAGTCTCTTGCGGGCATCACGCCGTTGTAGGCGATTGGCACCATGATGGCGGAACAGGCAGGTATCGTCATTCGTCGCGCGGCGCGGAAGGTTCGACGTGTGCGAATCGGCACGGCGGAGTTCCATTGGAGTAGTAAAACTCGCGCTTGGGACCTTGAAGCAGTTGTCGCGGCAGTTGATAACGGCTTGGGTTGGGCCGAGCATGTCGCTGCCGATATCGTGACGTACTTGTCACCGGTGGCGTTCGGCACGAACAAGTCGAATCTCGCGTACAGGTCGGTCGTGAGCAGTCGATTGCCGACGGAACGCACCGTCATGGGCTGACTCGCGCGGTGAAGCGTTGAGTCGGGGCAGTGGAGCTGTAGAAACTGCCCGTCGATAAGGGAGACGTTTCAACAGGAGTCTAAGCGCTCAGGTCGTCGATATCGGCGTATCCGTACGGGTCGTACTCGCCGGGTTTGTGTGACCGGTGGCGGAGGACGAGCGGACAGCTGGTGGAAAAGTCTCAACGGCGCTTGCTGTTGCTGTTGTTGCGGGCCTCATGGTTGCTGCTGTGGCGGCCGTTGCTGCTGTTGTTGGTGCTGTTGGTGTTGAGCTTGGCCTTGGTTAGGGCGCCATTGGTGAACTTAGAACGGCTGTCTCGGCGGCAGCGTTTGCAGCTGTGGAAACCTTTGAATCGGGCGAAGCGAGTATGGAGGCGCTTGCTGGTTCGGAGGACTGTACCATACTTCTGTTCGTCGTCACCGTCGTTGTTGGCGGCGGCGTTTGCTGTCCGTGCTGCTGCTGTCTCTGGAACCAGTTGCAGCTGTCAGCGCGATTGCGCCACTGGGTATTGAAGTTGCCCTGCTGCTTTGGGCGAGCCGCGAAACCGGTGGCGCGGTTGTTGAGGATCTCCTTCCAGATGATGATCTTCTGCAACATGAACGTCGTGATATTGGAGATGGTGGTGTTGTGGTGGGTATGTCAATATCACGGCGCGTTATGGGGTCGAGTCGAGTCCCTGTCAGCACTTGAGTATGATGAGGTACTCTGGGACGCGGGAGGCGGCGCCGTATCTCTCAACAGCTGCAATGTAGTCATGAGGCGCTCGTTCGCGGACTGCGTCGTCAAATGGTGTAAGTTTGAGCGGCGTACAACGTTGTTGCCTTGTTCATGGCGATTTGGAAGATTCGCCGAGATCCATCGCTAATAGCTGTTCCGTTGGCTGGTCAAGGGTGCCGTACCACGCGGCTACTGCATCTCGAAGGCATTCGTGGAGGCTGGCAGCTACAACGTTGTCGCCGTGAGTGTAGCCCGCGTTGCGAGCCTGTTTGAGAAACAGGTAGACGTCAAGGAAGAAGGTTTTGTCGCCCATGGTCGTGACGTCGCCGGGTTGCGCGATGGGATGGCGCTCTTCAAGATCGGGCGCGCGACCAGAGTTCTTGTTTGCGGGGGGGAGGAACTCTTGTACTTGAAGAAATCCTCGTTGATCGTCGCTGAAGATGCGTTCACAGACGGTAGAAGCACGAAGGGCGTCGACACAAGAGGAGCGGCTTTCGTTGCATGGCACTTTCGACGCGTTATATGCGTGTGCGGTGCCTCGAAAACGGATTTTTTGCGGAGGAGTTTGCAGCTCGGGCCTGAAAGAGTTGAGTCTTCGATTTTGCTGCGGCAGATCTAGCATCCCGTAATGCTTGTAGAGTATTGCAAGAATTGCCGACCAGAATTGTTCTCAAGTTGCAGCGCAGAACCGTATTCAGAAGCTGGCAGAAGCTGGCACTGGGAACGTCGTTTGGCGTTAGCTTGTCTGATTTCAAGCCGTTCTTGGCGAGGAATCCGGGGTTCCAACGAGAATCAGTCGCGCAGATGAGTTGCCCAGCCGGATGGGTACATTCGGAATTTCCTAGTCCTTGAATTGTCCAGACTGCGCACTCAAAGTGTTTGCAAGGCCGGGACGATCCTCAGCTGATGGGAAATGGTCGATGTTGACTGCCCGCAACTCCATGCGTCTTCTCACCAACGGACCGATAGACACGGGGAAGCGTGCGAAGATCAGCGTGGTGTCGTCGGATGTCGTATTCTCTGTGTTTGTGAAGGTGAGGGCGAGCAGTCGCGGCGCGCACGTGCTGGGATGGGTGCTGCTGGCGTCGCAACCCGACGCGACGGCGTTGACGAAAATGGGGTCGTTCGGTCGTAGTCTGTCGTGGGCACCTGCTCATAAGCCGCCCAAGTGGAACACTCCCCCGTTGAAGAGAATGTGGAAGAACCACTAAGAAAGTAAGGAAGGCATCAGCTCTCATGACGCATGAGCGCAATCAGTACAGACGACATGGAGCGCAGCATGAGAAAAGTCGCGACCGATAGTCGCTGAAATGGCCA
>JAOWBF010158826.1:0-34059 GCA_028566175.1 Vinca major
ATCTCATAAGCTAGGCTTACTAAGCCTAGCTACTAAGTAAGATAGTACTTAGTTCTCTCTCTTCTCTTTCCTCCATCTTTCTTTTCTTCTCTAGTTTAGATTTAAGATAGCTAAATGCATTGTTTGCCTCTTTAAGCCTCTTAGTAGGTATGGAGTTTATAGTAGGAGAGGCTAAGGTTGCTAATAAGGTCTAAGATGTTATCATAGAAGGTGGTGAAGAATGAGTAACCTAAAGTCTAGCTAAAGAGGAGACTCCTAACTTCACATAGATCTAGTAAGCCTTCATAGACTTTACACCTCTAATACTCAATACTATGCGTCCTAAATCTAGGATGAACCTAAACTAACACATATACTCTAAACTAATAAACAGATCATACGTGGGGCTAATCCTGGTAATTATTAGAGATGCTAATAGATTAAAAAGTATGGCACTATCAGGGTCTACAGAGCTAAATAATAAACTAGTAATAAGTTTATGGGTGAGATGCTAGGTCTAGCTATAAGTATAGTTACTAATTATTTAGGGCTTATAAAGCTACTACTTCTAAGTACTAGTGGTGATGAGCTTATGCTTAAGGGACTAACTCACATATAGGCCACTAGTATAATCTAAATTAATAAGGATGTGGACTAGCTATAGAGGCATATTAGGATATATGTAGATGTACATAGTATAAGAGTAGTAAGAAGGACTAGTAACTCTATTCCCTAATTATATTAAATAACTAATAGCTATCTTACAGGATTAGCCTCCTATTATGGTTTTATAAGAGGCTACTTATTTTCTAATATCTTATCTAAGTCTTTAGCATTACCCTTACTAATGATGATAACATCTAGGTCCTCTACTATATCTATAAACTCCTTAGTAACCTCCTTAACACCGGCGGCCATATGGGCATAAATTAGACGCTAATATGCGGGCTCACTATAGGGATAGTCCTTAATTAGGTATCTAGGACTACTATAATACTAATAGTCATAATCCTCTAGTATGGCTATATACTCCTATTTAACACTACTAGCAGCGCCTTTAGTAGTAGGAGTGGCCTAATAAGACAACCCTATAGGCGTAGGCATATGGGGGGTACCCTTATAGTGGTGAGTCATCTGTAGGGTAGGAGATGGCTCCACCTAGCTAATATTAGTAGCCTAGTCTAAGATTAATAGTAGCTAGCTATAAGTGGACTTAATCCTAGATAATATAATGGCATGAAATAGGCTACGTAGCTTATAGACTAGCTAATCCTTAGATATGCGGCTATCCTAGCTAGCATGTTAAGCTAATATATAGAAATATGTAGTAATATTTTAAAGGTGGCCCTAGTACTAGAAACTAAATCTATACTTATAAGTTATGTAATGGTGTGGCTTTATTAGTCTACCATACTATATAGACCATTAAGCACAGCCTATAAGTCCTAAAGGACACTATCCTCATCACCATCATCATCATTATCATTATTAGGGATGGTAACCCTAGTAGTATTACTAGTTAGGTAAGAGCGCACATATGCGGCCTAGGCCATATTATCTAGGTACTAGCTACTATTAAGTAGTAGCTTATCTTTAATACTACTATGCTAAATATAGTAGTCCTCTAGGGTGCCATCCCTAGACTAGCACTTAGGATTAGTAAGTTAGTGCTGGACCTCACGGCCTAGCATATTACTATGGTTATAAATTACTCTAATAAGCCCTAGGATCTACTCCTAGAGCTATTAGATTATTAGACTAGTACTAATAATAGGTGGTTCATTATTATTATTACCTAGAGGGATAATAGGTTAGCTAGATGATAAGCTAGTAGTGCCTTACTACTAGCCAGCCACTAATGTGACTTAAGGGGTGGCTACTAGTACTAAACTAGTAGTAGAGGACTAGCTACTCTTAGCCATTATATAGGTACTCAACCATATTACATAATAAAGTAAAGGGTTAATAATATCACACTTTAAGCCTTTCTTACTTAGAATCTTACTCACACGCCTTACTTAAGGCTATAGACTATAAAAATAATACTACCTAGAGCTTCTAGTATATCTAAAGACATGGTATTTTAACCTAATACCTTATAGGGCATGATTAAAGTGAGAAAACTTATTAGGGAGGAGCAGTCAATGAATTAATACCCTCTATGAGTGAAGTAGACCTATTAATAGTATTATAGCACCTAGTAGAGAGACCTAATAGGCTACTAATAATTAATAGGTTCAGGAGTAAGAGTAGTCATCACGCGGCCTATGCGGACTAACTATCTACTCCTTAACTAACTAAGTACGGCTAGTGTATATGGAAGAAGTAAAGACTAAACGCCGGACACTAGAAAATGCCTAAGGCGCGCGAGCGCGCGCAATAAACACGCGTAAAGCTAAGAGTCTTAAAGATGAAAAGGCTTACCACACTATAGGTAAAAGCCCTACCTACTAGGGCCTAGGTCTAGTCGCCCTAAAAGGGCCTAATAACTACTTTACTACTAGATTTAATAATGAAGACGCCATAATTACTAGGATCTATAATTACCTCATAACTAGGAACCCTAAAATAATAGATACTAGTACCTATACCCCCTAGATAGACTATAATATCCCCATATTATTAACTATTATAGACCCTATAATAGTTACCTACCTAATCATGGGCGGTCTCCTTACCCTAGGCTTATAGATGAAGATAATTATTTCCATATTAGAGTTTAAGCTTAGTATAGGCTATAGACTCACCCCACTCCTAGACTATAACCCCCTTAAGTATAAGAATTAATAGCTAGCCTATTTAAAGTACATACCTTCCCTACACTACTACTATCTCACCAAGTCTAAGACTTTTATTAAGGGATTCAACATCAACATTAGTAATAGTATAGTAGTATAGGTCACTTCTATAGTCATATATAGTCTCCTACCCTAAATATTCTAGGAAGACTATAATATTAACATCTAGTACATCTATATCCCACTAGCCAACAATAATATTAACTCTAAGGTGTGGAATAACCTACTTAATAAGCTCCTTAATAATTAATAGTATCCTAGTCTTAACTATATAACTTAACACACCACCATCTGCGCCTCTAGTATTAAGAGTATTAGCACCCCTAATATTATAAGCACCCTAACTATAATAATCTGACCGGATGTTCATGATACTAATTTAGGTGTAAGAGTTATTCTATTACTTAGGCTACCTATGTGGCTAAAGTACCTAGCCTACGTGACTACTAAGTAGCCAAGCTCACCCTTAGCGGCGACAGCCACACTAGATCCCTACTAGATCTACTATCATAGGTGGTAGCTAAAATGGTTCATGGGCGCCCTTACCCACATCCTCTATCCATTAAGAATTCATACTAATGAAAGAAAAGGAAAAAGGGAAACTAGTCATCACCATGCGCGACTAGAAAACAACCATGCCATCTATGCC
The DNA here is from genome assembly GCA_028566175.1 of Vinca major. Taxonomy (NCBI): domain Eukaryota; kingdom Viridiplantae; phylum Streptophyta; class Magnoliopsida; order Gentianales; family Apocynaceae; genus Vinca; species Vinca major. Next base: position 3,427 of record JAOWBF010158826.1, read on the forward strand.
TTAAATCATTCATCGCCACTTTTATCACTGCCGCCCTCCTTATCATCCTCATCATCATCATCCTTGCGGCCGTCTACTATGGATTACGGATCTTCATTATCATCACTAGAGTGACTATCTATGTTGTTAATGGTGACTACACTAACCTTTAGTATAGCCTTATAGATGGCGGCCTATATGGCATCTAAGGTGCCATCCTTAAATCTATCATCACTACTATCGTCTTCATTGCAGGGGTCGGTCAGGATGGACGTCTTATTCTTAAGGTTAATATTATCCTCATCATTAGTTACTCCCATATATTAGCTCCTAGAGAGTAGCTTTTTAGGTGGCAGGACCTAGGGGCACTTATAGCCGGGTTACTTAGCTAGGTTCTTCCTTTTTAAGGAAGTGTCAGGTGTCTTAGGATCCTTATTAGTCTTTTAACCACGGAAACGCGCGCCCGCCAACTCTGTAGATATAGTAGTATCACTAGTTAGGATGGCCTTTAAGGATCTAGGTACGCTAGTAAACATCCCCCACCTATATAGCATGGTGAGACTGGCATTAGTGGATCCCGTCGCGCTAATAGGGGAGTAGACTAGATCTGGGTTCATGATTAGGCCCAGATTAACCGTGTTAAGAGGGTTGATGGTAAAATTCCACAATAGGGTGGAGTTCACCTAATATCTAAGTAGAGTCCCCTATTACTAGGCATCTAATTAGGCCTAGATTTTAGCCATCTAGTGCTACTTTTTATATTCCGTAGCGTCCTTTTAAGCCTACTCCTAAACTAAGGCAGCCTCTATCTACACCCTAAACTGAGTTACTAGGAAATACTAGGGGCCCATAGATGGGAAGCCATGTTTACAGAGTGTTAGATTATACTAGGTTACTATGAGGCCCTACTTAGTGTTAAAATTCTTAGGTAGTACGGTCACTAATAGGGATTAGGTAACCCTTTAGGGCAAACTAACCTTGACTAGTAGGGCGGTAGTGAAACTATAGTAGAGGAGGGCATGGTTATTAAGTAATGCTAGGATTATATAAGGTATTAGGCATAATATCCGGCGGGCCTATACTTTAGTTAGGACCGGTAACATGTTACCCGTGCCATCTAAGGTGTGGAAATGCTCATTATAGGCGTAGTTACTATTGAATCCTAGGCGCTAGAACACCCCATAGACTTCTTCTACTTAGAAATGGTGGTGAGGCAGGATCCCATAGCATATTATTATATATAGAGCCATTAGATCTCCGCAGTGTAGCAAATCCAGCTTTATCTATCTATAATAGGCGCTTCTAGGCACCATAATCTTGCCCCCTCTAATATGTCAGCCATGTTTATATATAGGTCAGCTCTCTTCTATTTTAGATGGTGGGCTAGTAACCGGCTTCACCTTATTAACATGGCCCGCGTTGGTAGGTTCCATCTAAGTAACCTCCTACTTATGGCCTCTCTTAATAAAGAAGGGGAGAGGGAGACCAGCAATGTCACGGTCATAGGTGGCTTGATAAGTGGCTTGAAATTTGTTGCTAGTGATGTTAGTCTGGAAGTTAGCATCATTAAAGGCGTGAAATCCCTAGAGGAGTGTCATAATATTAGATTTATAGGGTTCCACCACTTCATCATCTTCCGCCTCATACTAGGGAATGTAGATGGCATCCTAATTAGTCTTTATAATCTAGTATCCATCAATATATATTAGTAGCGCGGCGTATTAGCGTAGGATATTAAAGCGGCGCTAGCACCATAAGTAGGCGCGCACCTTAAAATAAAGACTAGGGACCTAGACTAGCTTAATTAACATGAAGTACTCTTCCTTAGGGATGAAATGGTCCGGAACCTTCTCATCCAGCATGATAATTAGGATCGCCCTACTTCTAGAAGATATATTTCTCTATTTATTCACCTAGCGGCCCTAGCTGTGCTCCTTATTTAGGTCCTTAGTAGGGTCCTTATCTATAATGGCGGCATATATTTCATCCCCACCTAGCGTCTTACACTCATAGATCCTAGTGTAGTAGAATGTGTCACTGATCTTCACCTTAAATACCCTACTAAAGAGCCTATACTAAGAATTTAGGGATCCCTCTATGTGAGCGCAAACACAGTGCTTCCTAATATTTATAAGTTAAAGGTTACTAGCCATGGATTAGCCCACTAGTAAATAGAGCCAACCTTCTATGTGCGATGATAGGTTATAACTATAGGGTAGGAGGCTATGAGCTTATATGACCATCATCTAGATACTATTAAATAGGGCCATTAAGTCCATCATGGCTAGATTAGTTAACTTAGATCCATCACTATAGGAGCTTTTTACTAGTAGGTAGGTGAACATGGATGTTAGCGCCTTATCCTTAGGTAGGAAGGATGTGGTCTCCTTACCTAGAGGTATATTAGTACTAGGTATAGGATCCTAGTCATAGGTATTAGTAGTAGGGTGTTTACCTTTCTTAGGTTTTAGTTTCACTATAGTAGTGATGCTGTAGGATTCATGCTTGACTTAAGCTATAATCCTAGTAGACTACCTTGGTATGAGCTTACACCGGGGTAGTATATTAGGATATAAGTGTATTAAGTAATAGATGGATAGGTGAGGGTATGGTGATGGTGCTAGTTAGGCTAAAGGTGTTCTAGTAAAGCTGGATGCGCCCGTAGTGCTCTGATAATTCTGCCTAAAAAATAAGGGAAAATAAATAAGGAAAATAAATAAGGAAGCAAATAATAAGAGAGATAAAGAAATCCCCTAGACTACATCCTTATTACATCCTCAACATTATAATAAAGGAAATCCTCCCTAACACACGGCTTCCGCGCCTTCTTATCATCGCGATGCATCTAGCATCGCCGTTTTTAACCAGGAACCCTCTAGATTTATATAAGGAAAACAATGCAATATTAGTAATAAGGAAAGGTGCGCCTATTTAGGCGCGGCATAGGATTACTATATAAGGACTACGCGCGTGGCGGGCCCTATACTTATCATGCTAGTGGGCTGCGGCGTCCTTATTAGCAGGGTCATCCTAGGCTTACTAATATTTAGCATCCATACTATCTCTAGTAGGGTCTAGGACGTTAGCTATATCTTCTAGTACTAGGATGCTAATAGTCATGTTTGCTAGGCCTCATAGGTATCTAGCAGGCGTGCGTTACTTAGCTACGCGGGTTTCTACGTCTAACCTCATGTCACATTCCTTGATAAGGTCTTAGGTGTTATAGAGGTCCTCTAGATTTATCTACTACTAATACTCAGCTCCCCATCCTCACTAGTTAACTAGGTACTAGATCTTTTTTGAGTAGGGATTATGGCGCCGTGATAGTAGCGCTTAGATCTTATATTCTAGTATAGTCTCGCCCTCTATAGTGACCTCTAAGGGTCCTAGCAGCGGGACATCTTAACCATAGGGGTCTGCTACTGGTGTAGTATAGGGTTTAAGCTAAGTGATACTAACTACTAGGTGAATCTTCATGTTATCTAGGAGGTTAAGCTTATACACTAACTTAGATCCAGCGCGGGCCTTGATGCGGAATGGTCTAATAAACTAGTGAGTGAACTTCTTACTCATGTTTCTGTGTATATAGTATCCATGATGTAAATAGAGCCTCACCCATAATCTAATAGGAAGGCGGATGAGCTTGTACCTTTAGTTATACGTGTACTTATAACTAGTGTTCATAAAGGTGATACCTTCACGGGCTTAGTCCTAAAAATGAGCTCTCATAATCCCTAGTTCGGTATCTAGCAGCTCCTACTAGATTATCATCATTAGGTTAACTCGCGGCTAGAATCTAAGGCACATCTCATTAGGAGTCTGGCCTATTACCGCATTAGGGGATGAGTTTATTATGGCCTAAATTATGGGAAGGGCGTTAGTCCACTGCAGCTTAGTATTCGCGGTGATAAAGTAGCATAAAGTAATTTTAACCATTTAATTTATCCACTCACTCTGGCTATCCATCTAGGGATGGTACGCCATACTAGCCATGAAGTTAATCCTGAGGTACTTAAAGACCCCATCCATAAAGTTAGAGAGCTAACGGCTATCCCTATTGTGGCACTGCTGGTCGGCACGGTTTTCGCGGCTTTTGACGGTTGCTTTTCGCGGCCTTTGATAGTTACTTTTCGGCGATTGTGGCCCTTATTCATGGCCGCGGTTTTGGCTTAGATATGAGTAGAAGATTAGGCTGGTGAGAAAATAAGACTATGGACAGCTCTAGAATAACGGGAAAGCACGGTTCTGCGCGGTTCGGTAGTAATAATAATGGCTGATAAAAGCATGGGTAAATTCAGCGTCTTCGGCGGCAATAGGAGGTTTTGCATTATCGGCGTTTCTGGTGGTGGATTGGCTAGTTATATACCCCCTTTCATAGCTACTTATCAAGAGGCACCACTTACATGAATGAAGTCTTTTACACTTAGTCAAACTATTGTCTATTAAATACTTGGTTATTTGTTTGTTTACACTTGTTGTTACGCTTGAGTCTTGCACCACTTAGATAGCAAAATGACGGCTAGATAGTGGCTTATTTTGGTTGGTTTGGTGGTTATTTTATTTCTATCCTGCGGAGCCTACTCATTCACCGCTAGTTGCTGTCTCTCACGCCTCTTCTGGTGCTGGTATTTTAGCCGCCTGAGCAAGTGTATTAGTGAGTAGCTGGTCCCGCCCACATTTTATGGTGTAGCTTCTGTGGATTGGGAGCTTGCCATTGCCTAATTGCATGAATGCATGAGAGTGGCAGAAATCAGGTGAGTGAAAGGCTTTAGGACGTCGCTAACGAGCACTGTCAATTTTGCCCTCCCCTGCCCGGCCTGTTGTTGTATGTTCACTGCGCCGGTTATTATTGTTGGATTATTTCAAGTACTGTTTTGCGGACGCTACATGGCCCACGAGATCGACGCTTATGATCACATAGCAGGACGGTACGTGCTCCGCAGAACTACAATACTGTACCATTTGACTTTGGCTAGTTCTGCTTTTATCAAGTGTGATACTATTCTAGGTGTTTCCACCCACGACGTGTGGGGAGTAAGCCTAGACGGTCAATACTGTGGTTTCTATACGATCGTGTTGCAAATTTTGGATTGTTGAGGACCATTGAGTTTTTAGGATCATTCTATTACGTTATGAGGTTGGTGGTTTACATGACGAATTACAAAGGTGGATTTGGATATAATTATATAACAAATTTGATAGCCAGCCCGCGAGAACCATGAGTTCTTCTAGCAGATTAGGAAGAAATGGAAGAGGAGGAAGAGGTGTGTCAAGAGGAGACAAAGGGAAAGGATGATGATCTGGCTCTCATAGTAGAGGGCGCTCTCCTAGAGGCCAGTAATAAGGGCCTATGATTGCTTAAGGAGGGCCGTCTATAGTGCCTCCGTTACTAATGATCGGCGCTCAAGCTCCCTTATAAGGCGTAGGGCCAGCTTCAGGATCATTTAGACCTTTCACTAGATTAGGCGCGCCTCCCTCGATTACACCACTACTAGGGATAGACGGTGATGAAATAACATAGCTGAGCTAAGCCACTTAGCCAACTCTAGAAACCACAGAAGTGACTATCCACCAGACCAGGGGAGAGTCATCATCACCAATGGAAGCCAACCAACAGCGCGTGAGAACGGCTTCCCCAATACAGACCGTCCTGATGAGCCAGATGCCGGTGCTGAAGCAAAGGCTATAGTTTAGGGGAGATAACATATCATCATTCCTTAAGATGTACAAATACTTTTACACTACGGCCAGGAGTCTCCTAGAGGAGTTCATACTGAAGCTAGTTTGGTATTGTGAAACCCTAATAGGCCTAGAAATCCGCCATACCACCAAGTTCCAGACTAGAGATTAGGAAGGTCTGAAAGTCTGGATGCTAGCATAATATAAGAACTAAGATACTAGTGTGATCAGCAGGAACCGAAGCTACATCAAGAACTTGGCTAAGAGATATAAGGACCTCCATCATCCTTCTAAAGTGGACAAGTTCTTCAGGCTTTACAGGACGCTCAGCAATAAGGCGGTGGAAGAAGGACATATTAATAAAAGCTTACAGGAGATGTGGTTCCTTAACGCCCTACATATGGACGTAAGGACTAGGTTCTTATGAAAGGGGTATTCAGCCCATGGAGCCAGAAATATTCAGCATCTCTGGTCATATATTGAGGCCTGGCTAGAATGCAAGTAGTATGTGGCATCATACTCCATAGACTCACCAGAGGTTGTGAACGCGGTCACACGCCATATTAAGAGTCTAGACTACATCATGGACCCTATATTAGCAGGGAGAGGGTACCTACCATGGTCTCCTCCACCACTTATAGCATCATCCTCCGATAGCTCTTCCTCCACAACCACGGCCTCAAGTGGATGATTGACCTCCAAGACCAGGACCCCTTTAGTAAAGAGTGATGATACTATGGTTAGAGACCTAGTGGATGAGCTAGCCAAGATGCGTATTGAATCAATCCAGGAGGCCACTAGTTATATCCGCGAATAGTTAGCAGATAGTGAGAAGTACGGGCATATCATAAATAATAGGGACCTGCGCATAAGAGTCATCCAGTTGTTATTTCCCTATGATGGCTCCATCAGGACGGGCCAGCCGGCCAGGCAGTACGCGCCCCCACCAGGACAATATACTCCGCAAGCAGGTCCTAGTCTTCTACTAATGAGGCCGCCGCCGCCTAGGATGGCTCCCATGGGCCAGCTACAGTACAACCCCAACTCCTACAACCAGGCAGGACCTGCCAGTTTGAACGCGAACCAAAATATGGGAATGGGAGAATGCTGGAGTTATGATAAGACAGGCCATATGATTAGGAGCTATCCTATTCTGTTGCCATTCATGCGCGCTAGCCTCATATCTATTAGCTAAAATAGATACATCTAGGACTTTAATGGCTGGCCAATATTAACTCATAAGCGGAATAAGTGGCTGGACATCAAGAAGTACTTACAGTATCGGGGGTGGATAAATAATAATGATTCACTAAAAATACCGCCGGTGCTAGAACAACAAGTGACTCCCCACCAGACCAGGGGAGAGTCATCATCTCAATCCATGACGAACAAAGAATTACAAGGATATCAGCCCCTGCCACAAATCAACACTGGATATAACACGCCTTCAGACCATGGCTAATATAATCAGGACTAATATGATCAAGACCAAGGCCAGCACGCTCAGATCAATTATACTCAGGCTAATAGTGAGGAAGGCAGACCTCATTTCTATTAGATTTACCATTATGACAAAGGAACAACATACGGCGTGTACCATTTTGAGGCTAAAGTACCCCCTAGAAATATGATCTTTACAAACCCAACAAAGATCATGAAACATATGAGGAAGCCGAAGAAGCTAGCCGGGAGGAGGGGAGCTGAAATCTTACAAGTGGTGGTTAATGAAATAGCTATCAATAAGTAAGTTAGGAATATGGCCAAGCGGGCGCTGACCAACAAAACTAAGGACACATCTAATGAGGATATCCTAGGCATGACCCCGCCAGCCAATACGCCTTAATAGCCAAGATGACTAGCTATTGCTAGTCTACCAGGGAGTAATATTGAAGAACCTACCATCTCTAGTAAAGAGCCTACCCAGGAGCCTAATATGGACGAACCTTAGAGGGTAATAGTAGAGGATGCTGATGAGGACATGACTAATATTAAAGAGATCCTATGAAATGAACTAAGTATTGTGCTTAAGGGATTAGAGAATAATAAGCCAGAGCTGCTTAGCAAAGGGGCCCCCCCTAAGCAGCGCCGGGTCAAAACCATTATGTTCAGAGACTTATTCTATCATGAGCAGCATGAACTGGGCCTGAATGGCCAGAGATATAGAGACGTCTTTAGTGAGGAAACTATTGGGCACATGAAGGGAATCCTTAGCCTGTATGATAATGTACGGAAGTTATTTTATACTCCCATCAGTGCTGAAATAGTAGAAGAGGTCCAAGAAATGCTTTATAATGACCTATAGGCGCTGAATGAGCACCTGTATATGATAGAGGACCTGTGGAAGCTAATACACGCCATGCATATGGAACTGGTTAATAATATTAAGGGGTACCAGTTTGACTCCTCTAGTAAGCCTATAGAATTTGACTTCTCCTAGTATCACCTATTTGAGTAAGAGGATTATTTCCTGGATAGGATCTTTGTGCATTTGAATATGCTGACCAACGCGTTGGTTGCCAAGGGCAAGACTATCTCTAGAGTTTTTGACTATACATACGCAAGCCTGGCTTATGCCATGAAGTACATGCCTACTTAGAGCTTTATTTTATATAGGCCTGATAGTAAGCCCCTTTGGGATAGTAAGCCTATAGACCTGTCAATGCAGGAAATGTGTTTCAGTATTAAAATGCCAGAAGGTCAGGAGGATTCTATAACCACCAGAGGAGACTGTAAGCCAAAGTCAATAACTCATAAGGAGGTCATGACGCTGGCCAAACAATAGGGCCTCATTATCCACTAAGTCCCGTCACCCTTCATCCTAGTATCCTTTGGTGGCCACATAGTGCGAGCGCTGGTGGATATAGGAGTAAATATAAATGGCATTTCTAAGGCCCTTATAGCTAAACTCAGCATCCTAGTGTAGGACGTGCCACCTAATGGCTTTAATACTACCATGGGATTTATGAATAGGTTGAAGTGTGAAATTAAATAATGGATCCTAAGTTTGGCCATTTAAATAGGAGATTAGTCCTAGAATACTTATTTCCTAGTACATAACCAGACCGCCATCCCTATCATGCTGGGAATGCCCTGGATTATCTTAGCTAGTGGTGAATTCAAAACCATGCCTACTAGAGTAGTCAAGCTACAGTTCACCCACCCTATTGACCCTCACCACCATATGGAAATTGTCACCCACCAGGCATTCCCATTTATTAAAGGTATTGAGGACGCTACACACCGCGTAGGTCCCATTAGAATCCAAAGCGGTGATAGTATATAAGTAGCTGGGCCGGGAAACTAGCTAGCGCAACAATTTAGGGGCCAATTAGCGCGTGATTGCTATACCAACCAGCAGGAGGCCCGTTTAATCAAAACAAACAAAACACCAAAAACATTGATTTGGCGTTGGATGATGCGTTTTTGACCATGTGTATAATAGGAGAACAAAGCATTATTTGATACGGGGCGTCTTGGTATAGCATGTTCCCTTATTATCTTAATACTACCGGATAACATAACCCGCACTGGTATGCGGCGTATAAATGAAAAGGCATAAAAATGGAGCCTGTGGATGACTTAATGCCATAGGAGGAGTCATTAAATATGATCAAGGGATGGAAAACTAAGGAAATAACAATTACTAAGTGGACCGCCGCACTAGTAAGAGACCTCTAGGGCCAGGGATGATTTGCCTATTTATTTCACCTAAGGATTACCATCTTTTAACCAGGCTCCTGCCTTACACAAGAAAGGCTAGCTAGCTTGGTCACTAGAGACAACCTCTGGCCAAGAGAGTGAGAACTAATGCTAGAGATGCTATATGGTAGAGAGGGAGCCATCTTATTTGACCTTTCAGAAATAGGGCGAGTTAAGCCGATAGTAATACACGGGTTCCCTATTAGGATGATACCATATAAGGCCTAGAGAGTCAGAGTATTGCGCGTTTCCCAAGCCAAAATACAGCATGTATTTGACTTACTCACCACTCAGTGAGACGTAGGGATCATCAAGCACTGCTCTGGTCAATATCATAATCCCTGGATGGTCCTGCCCAAGAAGAATGGCACGTATAGGTGGATCAATAACTTACAAATACTGAATAATGTCACCATTCAAGACGCCAGCATACCAGGACCAATGGATAACTACATAGAGCGCTGGGGAGGCCTTATAATATACACCCTCATGGACCTATACTCTAGTTTTAATCAGTTCACAGTTACCAAAAAGTATCAGGATCTTACTAGATTCATCACTCCTTAGGGATACTGGCGCAACTATACGCTTTCCCAAGGCGCGACTAATTCTCCAGGACAGGTGGTTCATGGCCTGAGACATGTATTGGATAACCAATAAGACAAGGCCGACCTCTTTATGGATGATATCATGGGAGGCCAACAAAGGAGCTGATATAATGACGCGGAAAGTGCAGTGGCTGGAGTCAGGCAATTCGTGCTTAAACATATCCAGGATATCAACAACATGCTGTGGAACCTGGAACTGGCTAGACTTATGATCTCAGGAGAGAAGTCCTTCTTTAGCATGCCGGAAGTGGAAGTTATTGGATTTAGATATAGAGAATTTGGACGCCTACCTACTAAGTCTAAAGTAGGTAAGATTAATAACTGGGACGCCTCCCAAGACCTTAAATCATTGAGGGGCTTCCTAGGAGTAACCACCTATTTTCGCCACTAGGTTAAGGAGTACTCGCACAAGGCAGCGCCACTATACGCTCTGATAAGGAAGAATGTACTATTTATTTAGGAAAATAAGCATGATAAGGCCGTGGTTGAAATTAAGGAAGCCATCATGATAGCGCCCGCCTTGGTATCTGTTATGTATGGAGAAGAATCTACTGGAGATATTATTGTGGCTGTGGATAGTAGCGGCGCAGGATGGGGAGCGGTTTTGATGTAAGAGAAGGACAGCGCCAGGCATCTGGTGAGGTATGAGAGCGGTATTTGGTCTAGGATAGAATTATTTTATGACTCTGGAAAGCTGGAATGCTGAGCACTAGTATACGTGATTACCAGATTTAAACCGTGGCTGTTTAGACAGCACTTCCTTATTAAAACAGACTATCACGTCCTATGAGATCGCCTAAATAGCCGGACCAAATCCATGATGGGCAGAGTCCTTAAGTGATGGCTAGGATGGCTATCCATATGGGATTTCAAGATACTACACGTCACCGGGACAAAGAATAGGGTGGTAGATGCGCTATCTAGGAGGCTGAACTTTAAGAAGCTAAGTGAGGAAGATCTACAGAAATAGGTGGAGAAGATGGAAGATGAAATTGATAAGTTATTATCATCCCTGTAGCTGAGCATGTATATGGTTGGTTCTATAGACCTCCCGCTGACTGTCCACCAGGCTGGGGGAGAGTCAATCTTGGCCAATTAAACGCCCACGCCAGGCCTATCTGGCCCACTAGGAGAAGTCATTCCGCGTAGAGTGCTACATGAGGAGTACTCTTAAGAATCTGAGGACCTTGCCAAATTCATCACCTATGGCCTGCTCCCACCCAAAGTTGAGCGATCAGAGGCCCGGAAATGGTGATGGAAGGCCCGTAGGTACCAGGTCTATGATAGGCACCTATTCTAGTAATTATCAAAGAACATGCCACTGAAATAAGTAGTGGATGATCCTATATCTTAAAGATAAATAGTATAATAGCTGCACCATGAGTTTGGCCATCATGCTAAGGAAGGAATGTTTAGGAAAGTCTTAGATTGGTACTTTTGGGAAGGACTGTGGGCCAAGTATAAGCGAGAATGCCGAGACTATCAGACCTGCGCGTTTCGCAGTTCATTACGAGATAAGGAGGCCCTCTATCCATCCCTTAAGACGCCAATCTTGGGCGACAAATGGTACATGGATATCATCCATATGCCCAGAGGATTCTATGTTAACACACGAGAAGCGGTTTCTGGCTAGGTCGAAGGACGGATCCTGCACTCATCAAAAGCTGTTCCCGGTCTTTGTTGAAGGAGAAAAGCACGCCTTTGGTGAGAAGTCCTACTTCTACTACAAGGATAACAACATCACCAGGCCTGCTCCCGATGAGCCTCCACTAACTAATAAGGACATCATCAAAGCTATGGGTGTCCAGCACCACAATGAGTACAGTAAGGACAAAGACTAGGACAACATCTTGCCTACCAGCCCTATTCATAGGAGCGCACGCAGCCTAGGCAAACAGCGCGCTAATTAGCCGCTCCAACCTGGCCTCCCGCAGACCACAGCTTGTTCTCTCTCTCTCTTACCTTTTATCCTTGTTTCTTTGTGCTTGCCAGGGGACGGCAAAACAAGGAGCACCCCCCCATATGTGGCACTGCTGGTCAGCACGGTTTTCACGGCTTTTAATGGTTGCTTTTTGCGGCCTTTAATAGTTACTTTTCGGTGATTGCGGCCCTTATTCATGGCCGCGGTTTTGGCTCAGATATGAGCAGAAGATTAGGCTGGTGAGAAAACAAGACTATGGATAGCTCTAGAATGATGGGAAAGCACAGTTCTGCGCAGTTTGGTAGTAATAATAATGGCTGATAAAAGCATAGGTAAATTTAGCATCTTTAGTGGTGATAGGAGGTTTTACATTATCAGCGTTTCTGGTGGTGGATTGGCTGGTTATATACCCCCTTTCATAGCTGCTTATTAAGAGGCACCACTTATATGAATGAAGTCTTTTGCACTTAGTTAAACTATTATCTATTAAATACTTGGTTATTTGTTTATTTATACTTATTATTATGCTTGAGTCTTACACTACTTAGACAGCAAAATAATGGCTAGATAGTGGCTTATTTTGGTTGGTTCGGTGGTTATTTTATTTCCGTCCTACGGAGCCTACTCATTCACCGCTAGTTGCTGTCTCTCACGCCTCTTCTGGTGCTGGTATTTTGGCCGCCTGAGCAAGCGTATCAGTGAGTAGCTAGTCCCGCCCACACTATCTAAAATCATGATTAAAGGGAGTCCCTAGCTAAGTGCTAGGATGGTTTTAATGAAGATGCCTCCCTATTTACTAGCTATCTAGGTCTCCTATCTAGGGACTAAGGCTATGTGTTTAGTAAATTTATAGGTAATAGTTAATAGCATATTAAATGCCTCTATGGTGGGGGGCATCCTGGTAATGAAATCCGCCGTGATAGTATAGAAAGGTAATTTTAGGCTAATAATTAGGTGTAGGGATCCGTATAGCTTATGCCTAGGGGTCCCGTTCTATTTATAGTCTAGGTAGTTATGGATGTACTCGGATAATTGTGAGTTTAAGTTACGGATGAAGTAAGCTAGACGGATATAGCTAAGTGCCCTATTAATCCCCTAGTAGCTATGCTTATTGTGAGCCATCTTAAAGATGTCCTTTTCATAGCTTGGCGGGATATATAGGCACTCTTATTTATTAACCTGATCTTAAAAGTATACTAGGCCATTATGGATGAAGAACTATAGACCGCTAGAAGGAGCCTCCACTAGGATATGGTTCTCTAGGGGCGTATTATCCTGGTTAACCTGCTACTCCTATTTAACTATTATGACTATCCTAGACCACTTTTAGTCTTCAGCATAGCTAGCGTGGATCTTAGCCTTAAAGGCATTAGAAAGTTCCACCAAGGTGACTTAGAATATGAAGGTTTAGTCATCTTCTAGAACCACATAATCATCATTAGAGGATGGATGTTCCTTAGTATCTAGGCGGCTAAGTATATCTAGGATGATATGGTTTCACCCTACTCTATAGCATAGCTCTAAACAGAACTGGCTTAGGAACTAGGATCCTCATATAAGCTTCATATTTAGGCGTTCCGCGGAATCCGTGCTCAGGAAATAAGTCTGGGTGGTAATGGCTATAAGAGCTAAGTAGTCCGTGAAAATGATTATATGCTTCATAGATTCTATATAGAGATGAAGCTTATAGATGGCCTAGACCACCCTAGCCATCTTAAGCTTAGTAGGCCAGTATCTAGATTCTACACCCTTTACTTATTTAGATAGGAAGATGATTAGCTACACTAACACCTTAGGGAAATATTTAGCGCGCTTAAGCTATTTAACTGAAAGATCCTAGACTAATCCTGGTCCCACCTAGATACTATCTAGTTACTCAACCACCTACATGTGTAGGGCTTGTCCGTCCTGCGCTACTAGCACCTAAGGCTCTATTTTAGGCTTAGGATCCCTAATAATATGGTAGGCCATTACTCCCATACTATATTCCTTACTTACGTCAATGTTAATGTATAATGGTCTCTCTAGATCATGATGCACCAGCTAATCTACATTATATAGAGTCTCTTTAATTACTTTAAAGGCATCTAGCTAGTCTAGGCTAGGGTTATTATGTTTCTTAGCCACTACCTACTATTGCGCGCTTTTAGTCTTAGGGATCCCTTCTAGTGCCTTAGCTAGTAAGGCGGTTTTAGTGGCCTCTAATAGTTCCATAAGATGGGCATAGTATGGCACGTACTATCATAGCCATCCTATAAGTCTAAGGAAGGTCTCTAGCTTCTAGAGAGTATTTAGGAAGGTGAGGTCCTTAATGGCTTAGATCTTATCCTCATGGGCAATCACTCCATAGCTATAGACGTGTTGGCCTAGGTAGGAAACTGAAGGGTATTCTAATAGTATCTTCTTAGGTAATAGTAAGATCCGCCTATCATCTAGCGCCTTTAGTATGGAATCTAGGTGTGTAAGATAGTCACTAAAAGTCTTAGAACACATTAACACATCATTAATATAGGTGAAAGTAAAATCCTAGCAGCCTACGCGACGTAGGATGTTGTTAAACTAGCGCTAGATATATGGCACGCTATTATAGAATCCTATGAGCGCCACCACTAGGGTCTCCTAGCCGCGGTGACTCTGGATTATCATCTAGTACCTATGCGCTTACTTGACCAGCCATTAATAGAAGAAAGATCTACCATTAACTAGTGAGGCATAGAGGCATCCCTATAGATAGCTAACCAGGTCCTAGATTATCTTTAATGTGTATTTATCACGGCGCGTTAAGGCATTTAGTCCTTAGATATTAATAACCCCATGACCCTTATGCTCATGCTAGATTCGCGGTGGTCTATCCCCTATCCTAGGAAGCTGGTAGTACTCATCCTTCTAGATAATAAAGGCCGGCTAGGCAAATTCTGTTAGCTTATCTATCTAAGATATCTTAGGTATTCTATCTATAGTGATCTAGTTATGTAGATCCCTAAAGGTCTTATTTAGTACTTACTTACCCTTATAGGATGTACCATAGACTTATATTAGTAGGAGGCATCCTAACTTATCCTGCTAATCATCCACCAGGTTAATGGGCATCTAGTCTTCTTTAGGGATGTTGACCATAGTGCGGCGATTAGTAAAGAGCTAAGGATATTTCTCTAGGACCCCTTAGAATTCCTTCACGTGGTCTGATGGACTGTAAATGTGAATGCTATTCTTAAGGGTCATCTCTAGTTCTAGCGGGATCCTATCATGGAATATGCCCGCTATAGAGTGGTTAGATACTTGGTAGTATCCATTAATTTCTATGGCCACTAAGTATTCTAACCTTACTTATCGTGGGATGGTAAGAGGCTTATTAGTATTATTATAGGTAAATAGCCAGCTGAAATCCAAATTACATACCACGTAGTATAGGATACCGCCTTAGATAAGGAAAGGAATCTGATTGGTCTACTAATCTAGTTAAAACTTATAGAGTTAGTTAGGAAGATCCTTCCTAGCCGTCGCGCTGATAGGCACTAATAAGTGCGGTTCTATAATCACCCTCTATGTGGCCTTAATAACCCTATAGACTAGGGTAATATATTTTTTAAGGACTACCTTAGTCTATAGGTCGCGGTAGAAAGGCTAAGTCACTATACTTTATAAGGTATTAATTAGGATCCCCTATGGCTAGATAATATTCACCCTAATGAGGAGCAGGATTAGCATATTATTAACCACCCTTATATAGTGTTGCACCATCCCTATAGCTAGTGAGCTATTAGGTAGGATCCTAGGTATGTAAAGTAGTAGTAGCACGTACTTATTAGAGACTATAGGTGCACCTACTACTCTATAGATGGTGCCTATGATTGATAGAGTATGGATTTTAATATCCGGCAGCTTATTATGTAGGAAGCTCTTTACTACTAAGGATAAGGATGCTCCTATATCTAGGCACGCCACATTAAGGAATCCCTTAGGCGTGAGGCGGAAACTTATTTCCGCGGATTAGTGAGTAGGGAAATAGGGGGGTGTTTAGATATCCACTATATTTACTAAAGAACTAATTATCTACGGATCCTACTTACTTATAGTAAAAATGGTGTTAAGTAGCTTAGGTGCTATGACTTTACTAGCCTATAACTCATCCTGCCCTATAGTCTATACTATAGTGGATCCCTATTCCTACTTAGATTATTTAGTATTAATAGCCTAGGACTGATCCTGCACTACTATGGGATGGTCCTTTAAGTATGTAAATAGCTTATTACGTGATGCGAAATATATTAGGTAAAACTAACATCTATATGGTAGTACTAGCTACGTGTCTTCTAGGGTCTCATCACTAGTACTAGCTAATAGACCTGAAGGGGTGAGATTAATAAAGAGCGCAAAATCCTCATATTAGTAATAAGCCGTGTCCTTCTTAGCATCATCTTCCACTAACACCTCATCATCATTATCTAGGGCGTCATCCGGGGCATCATCTAAAGCTTCTTTACTATTACTACTATCCGCGCCACTAGCATAGTAGTTAGGCTACGCCTTAGCTAGACCCTTACCCTTCTAGTTCTAGTATTAGGATTTCAAATTAGTAGTATTTCTGCCGCGCTTAGGTGGCGCTAGTAGGGCCTTCTTCTTAGGGTAAGTGATCTACTTCTTAGCCATAATGTTACTTACATGACCCTAGCCCCCTTAATAGGAGTCATTAGTATTATTATGGGGATTTTATGAGAATCCTTACTAATTAGTATTATGCGTGAAAGGTTACTTACTTACTTATAGATGTGCCTTATTATATAGCTCACGCCACGCATGTTAGTATGACTTAATATCCTAGATGAAATCCTCTACTATGGTGCCTACTCATGGATGTAGGATGAGCACTTAGTACTACACCTCTATCTTATTCTAAGCCTATATTAATTAGCTATAGACCCTAGTAAGTCTAGATGCCTTGCTATAATGGATGTAATCTAATATGAAATCTGCCATTAGTATATCATCTTAGATGCTATATTTATTGAACTTTATATCATCTAGCCGCCTCCTGGCTTTATAGACTAGTAGTCCCCATTATTCCCATAGTGCTTGTGCCTAATTATTAATGCCATCACTATCTAGGAGCACATCCTAATGGGCCTTTATTAGCTGCTAGACATACCATTTAGTAGCTCATCCTTTAAGGCATCATCCTAGGTTTTTACGCACAACTCGTGCCGGGATGTGCTATGAGGATATGTCCACTACTTTAATAAATTATTTAACATCATAGTAGTAGGTCTGCGTTCCTTTAATGATGATGTCACCTGGTTTAAATTCAGCCTCTAGAAGGTGCGGGTTAAAGAATCCCACCTCCTTAGGACTAAACTTTAGTACTGGTGCTTATTGCTAGTATAGGGGAAATATTTACTATAGATCTATCTTAGTAGGGTGGCTAGGGGTAGTCTATAGATCAGCATTACCTAGGCGCTCTATATTCTTTCTCTCATGATCCATGCGCTAGATTAAGCTCCTTAAGCTATCCTAATCCTTCTAGGCCTCTAGGATGGCATCCTACTAGGCCTACTAATAAGTTTCTAGCATATTAAAGAAGTTACTAAGGTGTGTGTTAATTTTATTTAAGCTATTATTAATAGTGGCAAGCTTTAATCCTTACTAGCCTAGTAATATGGATTAGCTAGCCATTTACTAGTTTAGGTCATTAATTGCCGCATCCTGGCTATTGAAGTTTCCTTTAAGGTACTTAGCTTAAGCTCCCATAAATACTAGAATATCTTTAGTATTACCTCATCCACTAGATACACCACTTCCAGACATCATGACTCACTAATAACGTCATAAACCCACGCTTAATTAGCTAGTAGAGCGGACCCATGGTTGTGGGAGTGCTAGGAGTGGCTTATACTAGTTATATTAGGGCAACTAGGAAGGTTTTAGTGAGGGAATTAGAGTATCTAGATGGTTAGTATTATGCTAGATAATGGTATTAAGGGATCTACTAAGTAAATCTAAAGAGAGGTCATTACTGCTTATGTCGCGGTAGTTAGGGAAATGAAAGGCCCTATGGTATCTAGGTTAGAAGAGGTTCTAGTTTAGATCTATAGAGTAGGAATCTATACTTAATATATAAGAATAATAGAAAAGATTAGAAGGTATATAAGGAGAGCGTGCTAAGGCATTAAGGGAAGAAGTGTTAAATAGCCATCATTAGGCCTGGCTAGGCATTAATAGTCTAGTAATGGCGGCGTCCTAGGAAGGTAGTAGCGTCACACCTATGTTAGACCCTAGGACCTAGTGTGGTGATGGTTACCTTAGTAGCTTAGTTACTATGGCACCCTATTATATGCTGCCTTCATGACTAGCAGATCCGCGCGGGCTAAACCTATAAAGAGTAGTCGCGCTATAGTCCTTAATTATAGCCTAGGAGGACTGCTATACTAAGGGTACTAGTGGCATTAAAGGGTAGATAGGAGTTAAGGCGAGGGGTGTTATAACATGTTAAGGAGTAGTAGGGGTTAAAGATATAGGCGCTAGTACTAGCGTGGCTAGTGGGCGCATAGTGTCCATAGATTAGCTCATTAGCACAGTCTGCTAGCTTATAATAGCCTAGGATTAGCTAGTAGAACTAGGTGGTAAGCTTATAATACTAGGTAGTAAGGTAAGGCCTTATAGCTAAGGCTTATAAGCCGGAGCACTAATCCTTATGACCTAAGTGGCGTGTTCATCTATAAACTCCTATGTGGCGCGTGAGAGAGCCTATTAGCCCTTAACTATGGAGTTCTAAGTGATAGGGTATCTAGGGAGCACCCTACTAGTTAGATTCCTAGTGCTAGACCGGATCTTAGGCGGATTAAACTATTAGGTAAAGGTGAAGATTAACTAATAGGTCAGGGCAAGGAGTAAGTCCTATAGTGACTAGGGATCTAAATCTAAGAGGCTCTATAACTATTAGGCGAGTAGTCATAGTCTTATAGGCGGCTCTTATCATTCTATGGTCATTAAGGTTGACTAGGTCAGATGATATAAAGGATCTAGGCGCGCTATTAATATAGCGGAAGACGCGTCACGCGCTTAGATCTGAGTAGCTGGTGTAGTAGTAGTAGAAGTAGTGTAGAAAAAGGGGTTAACTCATAAAATGACCCTTTTTAGCTACCACGTGTAACAATCTGACCGGATGTTCATAATACTAATTTAGGTATAAGAGTTATTCTATTACTTAGGCTACCTATATGGCTAAAGTACCTAGCCTACGCGACTACTAAGTAGCTAAGCTCACCCTTAGTGGTGATAGCCATACTAGATCCCTACTAGATCCGCTATCGCACTAATAGTCTATATTACTAGCATTTTATATTAGACACCATAAGATTAGCCCTAGGAGGTACTATAATAGCAGTTAATAATGGAAAAAATGGCATTTTATATGTGGGAGGAGGACTAGATTTCATGATAAGGATATTATTAGCTATATAGCTACTATTTTATTACATATTAGCTCATCTTTACTTAGTACCTAACGCGCCTAGGGTAGCGGCCCTAGGTTAGGTAGGGGCCCTAGTCTATATAGTTAGCCCCTAGCCCTAGCCAAGTTAGTTAGCCTAATTAATATACATTTAGCTTTATATGTAAACTTAAGGGATAAGTTATAGGAGGGGGGTAGTAACATAAATTACCATAGATAGGGTAGATAGATAGTAGAGTAGGCATGAGGCCTATAAGGATACTAAGGTATAGTAATGGCTAAACCTTAGTTATATAGCTCTATACACGCCTAAGTAAGATATAAGGCTAAGTTAGCTATAGCTCTTCATCCTCCCTACTACTCCACCTTATAATCATTAACTATTGTCACAGCGCCTGGCAAAGAGACCTGGCGGGCTACTAACAATCAATAGGTGAGGAGTAAGAATAGTCGTTACGCGGCCTGCGCGGAACTGACTATCTACTCCTTAACTAACTAAGTACGGCTAGCGTACACGGAAGAAGTAAAGACTGAACGCCAGGCACTAGGGAATGCCTAAGGCGTGCGCGCAACACTACCCCCCCCTCCTGATAAGCGACGTCCTCGTCGCTTAGTCATGAATCCACCCAGCCGGCAAATGAAGGTCTAGGTGCCTTTCATAATACCGTAGGACGACGTCGTGAGCGTTATTAAACTCTCCATCATCTACGTTATAGAATGCATGATCCGGCGGATAATTAGCCTAGTTAACCCTAAATTACAGCCTCCCATTGGCCAAGATTTAGTGGCTAATAATTTCCTCCACTTCCTATTCAGCATCCTCATCATCATCCTTAAGAGCCGGCCTAGTGGCTGGTTATTGGCCGGGCAATAGGTTATTACTGGTGATGATGAGATAAGAGATGTTAAACTAGTTATGGGTTTATAATCCTATAGGGAGCTATATTATAGCCTAGTTACCGCGTACGTCTAATACATGGTATGGGCCATTATTATAATAATCTAGGGTAGCTAGCCGGCTGTAAAGCGCGCGAGTATGATCCGCTCAGATATATATGTACTTGCCCAGTTCCATGGTGTAATTCTAATAGTAATGGTTTACTTATATGGCCATCTATTATTATATTAGTAATAGGCTTTATCTTATCTCATCCTAGACCTATTAGATAGTCTGGGTAATGGCCTATATAGTGCGTAATCATATGGAGCAGGCATCCATGATTAGGCCACGGACGCCGCGGATGGCTACTTTAGTGTTAAAGTCAAAATATGGTTCATACCCATTATAAATATAGAAAGGGGAGTGGCTATTAAGGCTCTCATATGGTACACTATTAGTGGTGAACTATATAATAGATAGTAGTGGCCTCTAGTCATCTTAATAGAACCTAATAAATCATCTTAAGTAGTTCTTGAGGTCCTGGTTAGCTTATTTAGTTTGGCCATTAGTTTGTGGATAATAGCTGGTGGATGGCTTCATATTAATACTAATGATATGAGTAAGGCCCTCCCATAAGTGAGAGATGAATTAGTTACCATGATCTGAGATGATGGAGAGTGGGAAGCCATGAATAGTGAAGATGTAGTCCATAAGCGCATGAGCTATGGCTTTAGCTATAGTCCTATAGTAAGTAGCATCCATGGTGATAAAGTGGTGTAACTTGCTAAAGTGGTCATATACTACTAGGATGGTATCTATTTGCTTGCTATAAGGTAGCGGACCCATAAAATCTATGGTAATATGTTACCAGGGACGCAATGGTATGGGTAGGGGTTATAGATGGCTAGAGATTACTAGGTGAGCCTTATAGACCCGGATATAGGTTAGGCAGTTATTGACAACCTGGGTGATTAGCTGGATAAGGTGAGGAAACTAAAAATGAGGCGTGAGTAGGTTACGCAGCTGGTTCCAGCTAGGGTGGCTAGTAAGCGGCTATTCGTGGACGTGGTAAATAAGAAGAGGTCTAAACTTAGCCAGGATGATGAGGCGGCCGTCCATAAAGATGTTCCCGCGCCGGTTAACTAAGAATGGTGAGTCTAGCTCACCAGCTTATCTCCTCCACTCATTTATCTCATTATTATTAGTGGTATTAGCTATAAGTAAGCAACACATAAGGAACAGCTCATCATTAGGGGCGACGTCTATGGGAGTGAGTTCCCAAACCTTGCGCGTATGAACTGAAAGTTTACTAGCCGGTAGTAGGGTTTGGTGTTATTATTAGCGCCGGGGGTCATTAGCACCAGGGGTGTCTTATAGGTAGTAAGTGAGAGTATTAGCCTTGATATTAGCGCGGCCAGGATGATAGATAATCTTAAAATCATACTTAGAGAGGAGTTCAGCCTAGTAGACTTATTAGTGTGTCAGCTACTTTATTATCATAAAGTGGCACAGTGTTTAGTGATTAGTGAACACCATAAATGGCGTCTAATAAGCCTTAAGATCCGGCTCCCATAGTTCTAAGGCATGGATAATAGCTAGGAGCTCCTTATCATAGATGGCATAATTGAGCTCTGCCGGGACCATGGTCTTAGAGTAGTAGATAATGGGGTATAGTTAGTTATCATCACCATACTATAAGAGTAAGCCGCTGTTCATCTAGTTAGATGAGTCTATTTTGACCACTATTTTATGAGCAGGGTTAAAGTGAGTGAGGACTGGCGTAGTTATGAGAGCCTTCTTAAGACCTTTAAATAACTATTGTTCGGCGTTGGTCTAACACCATGAAATATCCTTATAAGTTAGCTAGATAAGTGGCCTTATGATCTTACTATAGTCCTTAATAAATTAATGGTGGAAATTAGTGGTACTGAGGAAGGACTAAACCTATTTAACTATCATGGGATGCTCCCATGATGTGATCATCTTAATCTTAGCTAGGTCTATATGGACGCCATTAGTTGAGATGATAACTCCTAAAAACTTTATCTCCTAGACGTGGAACTTATATTTATTCATGTTAACCTATAAACTATACTCCTAAAGCTAGGAGAGGACCTTATGTATGTGGCTCTAGTGCTCTATGAGTGTTTAGCTATAGATGAGGATATTATTAAGGTACGCGGTGGCGTATGAGCTAAGATAGTAAAATAGACACTCATTAATCAAGCATTACTAGGTGCTAGGACTATTAGCCACACTAAAGGGCATTACTAAGTACTTATAGGCACCATACCAGGTGTGGAACGTGAGTAGATCCTTAGTTTACAAATCTGTGACGCGGATATAGTGGAAAGCTCATTTGATGTTGAGCTTAGTGATGTACTTAGCGCCTTATATCTGGTTAATAGTCTTATTAAGTAATAGTAGGGGATAGTGGTCCTTTTTTGTGAGTTCATTAAGCTTCTGGTAGTTAACATAGAAATGAACACTGCTATTAGGCTTGGCCACTAATAAAATAGGTGAGGCCATGCCCACCTTACTATGCTCTAAGATGCTAAGGTTAAGACCTTCCTAGATATAATACTTAATCTCTACTAACTAAATATTATTAGCATAGTAGAGTGGCGTGTAGCTAAGGTCTTTAGGTTTAGTGCCATCCTTTAACTTAATCTTAAAGTTAGTCTGGGGACGGGCGCGTAGGAGTGGGTTATTATTATAGAATACGCCTAATAAATCATGATACTTATAGGGGATGGCGTGATATAGGTGAAGCTCATCACCACTAGCTAGGGTATGAGAAGACGGCTCCGCTGAGTAAAGTTCGGCATACTCTAGTTTATTAATAGGAGTAAAGATATGAACTAAGTAGGCTTCATAGCTATACTACTAGTGAAGGACGGCAGTGTTAAAGGCACTAATCAGCGCAATATTAGCCGATGAGCTGACCCAGCCCCGGCTCCACTCATTAAGGTGACTTATAGTCTCCTCAATAGTAGTAGAAACTAGCTTAGACAGCTCTTAGCACTAATGACGGCGTCTTAGGTGATAAACTCCTCAATAGTAGTAGAAACTAGCTTAGACAGCTCTTAGCACTAATGACGGCGTCTTAGGTGATAAAGGCACTCTAAGGGACGGGGTTTAAGATGGCGGAGGCATTATGGTTCGCCGACTTACTTAGAGCTGATAGAGGGAGGTGAGACGGGTGGTGATGGGCTAGAATTAAGTGACTCACCGCGACGCAGGATCCTGACTGGAGTTATGGTAATAGGCCCTAGGGGAGAGGACTTATCCGCCACAGTAGGCGAGGGTGATGAGGTGTGGTTGTTAGATGGCTAGCCAATAGCATGGGGGTGAGTCGTACTTATAGTTAGTGGTGTAGGTGTGGAGTTTATAGTAGGAGAGGCTAAAGTTGCTAATAAGGTCTGAGACATCATCATAGAAGGTGGTGAAGAATTAATTAGTCTATAAGTGACCTAAAGTCTAGCTAAAGGGGAGACTCCTAACTTTATGCGGACCTAGTGAGTCTTTATAGACTTCACACCTTTAATACTTAACACCATGCGTCCTAAATCTAGAATGAACCTAAACTGATGCATATACTCTAAACTAATAAATATATCATACGTGGGGCTAATCTAAGCTATCATCAGAGATGCTAATAGATCAAAAAGTATGGCACCATTAGGGTCTGCTGAGCCAAATGATAAACTAGTGATAAGTTTATAGGTAAGATGCTAGGTCTAGCTATAAGTATAGTTACTAATCATCTAGGGCCTATAAAGCTGCTACTTCTAGGCACCAGTGGTGATAAGCTCATGCTTAAGGGACCGACTCACATATAGGCTGCTGGTATAACCTAAATTAATAAGGATATGGACTGGCCTCAGAGGCACATCAGGATATATGTGGATATACGCGGTATAAGAGTAGTAAGAAGGACTAGTAACTCCATTCCCTAATTATATTAAATGACTAATAGCTATCTTACAGGTTTAGCCTCCCATTACAGTTTTATAGGAGGCTACTCATTTTCTAACATCTTATCTAAGTCCATAATATCACCCTTACTAATGATGATGATGTCTAGGTCCTCTACCATATCCATAAACTCCTTAGCAACCTCCTTAATGCTGGTAGCCGCATGGGCACGAACTAGACGCCGATACGCAGGCTCACTGTGGGGATAGTCCTTAATTAGATGTCTAGGACTACTGCAACGCCAATAGCCGCGATCCTCTAGTATGGCCGTATGCTCCTATTTGACGCTGCCAGCAGCACCTTTAGTAATGGGAGTGGCCTGATGAGATGACCCTGCTGGTATAGGCACGCGGAGGGTACCCTTATAGTAGTGAGTCGCCTATAGGGTGGAAGATGGCTCTACCTATCTAATATTAGCAGCCTAGTCCAAGATCGACAGCAGCTCACTATAGATGGACTTAATCCTGGATAATATAATGGCATAAAACGGGCCGCGCAGCTTATAGACTAGCTAATCCTTAAATGTGCGGCTATCCTAACCAGCACGGTGAGCCAACGTATAGAATATATGTAGCAATGTTTTAAAGATGGCCCCGGTACTAGAAACTAAATCCATACTCATGAGTTATCTGACGGCGTGGCTTCACCAGTCCGCTATACTATATAGACCATCTAGCTCAGCCCACAAGTCCTAAAGGACACTATCCTCATCACCATTATTATTATTGTCATTATTAGGGATAGCAACCCTAGCAGCATCACCGGTCAGGTAAGAGCGCATGTATGTGGCCTAGGCCGCATGGTCTAGGTACTAGTGGCTATTAAGTAGTAGCTTATCTTTGATACTATAATGCTAAATGTAGTAGTCCTCTAGGGTTCCATCCCTAGACTAATACTTAGGATTGGCGAGTCAGCGCCGGACCTCGCGGTCTAGCGTCTTGCCATGGTCATAAAGTGCTCTAATGAGCCCTAGGATCTACTCCTAGAGCTATTAAGTCATTAGACCAGCGCCGATGATAGGCGGTTTATTATTATTATTACCTAGAGGGATAATAGGCTAGCTAGATGATGAGCTAGTAGCACCTTGCTACTAGCTAGCCGCTAGTGTGACTTAAGGGGTGGCTACCAGCACTAAACCAGTAGTAGAGGACTGGCTACTTTTAGCCATCACGCGGGTACTTGACCATATTACATGATAAAGTGAAGGATTGATAACATCGCACTTTAAGCCTTTCTTGCTTAGAATCTTGCTCACATGCCTTGCTTAAGGCTATAGACTATAAAAATAATGATATCCAGAGCTTCTGGCGTATCTAAAGACGTGGTATTTTAGCCTGACACCTTATAGGGCGGGATTAAAGTGAGAGAACTTATTAGGGAGGAGTAGTTAATGAATCAATACCCTCTATAAGTGAAGTGGAGACCTATTAATAGTATCACGGTGCCTAGCAAAGAGACCTGGTGGGCTACTAATAATTAATAGGTGAGGAGTAAGAATAGTCATCGCGCGGCCTGCGCGGAACCGACTATCTACTCCTTGACTAACTAAGTACGGCTAGCGTACACGGAAGAAGTAAAGACCGAACGCTAGGCACCAGGGAATGCCTGAGGCGTGCGCGCAATAACTATTAGCTAATTAACATGCCTCACTTAGCACTGATTCGCTGCTTCATAATAATATACTAGACTAATCTAGGTGATTATTATTAAGGCTTAGGAGTTATGTAGAGCTATGGCTCTAATCTCTAGAGATCTAAATGATAGACTAGTAATGAGCTTATAAGTAAGGTATTAGGTCTAGCTATAAGTGTAGTTACTAATGGTAGTTAGCCTATATAATGGCTATTTCTAGGTACTAGTAGTAATGAGCTTATACTCTAAAGAATAACTTATATATAATCCTCCTATACACCTAGAATTAATGAGGACATAGACTAGCCATGGAGGGACATTAGGATATGTGTGGATATATATGGTGTAAGAGTGGTAAGAAGGACTAGTAACTCTATTCCCTAATTATATTAAATAATTAATAGCTATCTTATAGGGATAGCCTCCTATAGTAGTTTTCTAGGAGGTTACTTATTTACTAACTCTAGTTTATTTCCTAATTCCATACCTATAACCTCCTTAGCATCCTTAGCATCCATAAAGTCCTTATAGACTTCTTTAATACTAGTAGTGGTATAAGTATATAAGTACTACTAGGAGCTAGTATCTAACTAGGGGTAATTCTTCATCTAGTAGCTAGGCTTACCATACTTCTAATAACCATGGTTATTATCTAAGGGTTCCTACTTAATACTACTAGTAGTACTAGGTGTAGGAGTAGCCATCATCTAATAAAATAAAATAGTAGAAGAGGAGGTGCGTGCTAGGGGTTTAGTTTAACTAGTAGTATATAGAGAGAAAGAGGAAGAGGATAAAGCTTTAATAGGGGATATATTAAGATTAGTAGCCTACTCTAATATTAATAGGAGATTAGGGTAACTAATATAAGCCTAGGATATTATAATATAGTAAAATAGAGGCTTAAGCTTCTTAAAAAGCTAGTCCTTAGCCATGTTATTATTCTAGCTAGCCTATTAAGCTAACTAGTAGAATATCCTAAGATCCTTCTTAAAACTAGCTAGAGAGCTAGTGAGGAAGTATAGTGAGGTAAGCTAAGTAAGAGCATGGCTACTAAGGTTAGTGATACTATATAAACCATCTAGGATAGCCTAGATAGAGGTAGGTATAACCACCTTATTATTACTAATAAGGGCTACTTAAGTAATACTATATAAACCATCTAGTGTCGGCCTAGGGGAGGACCTTAGTAGATAGTAGCCTCATTAGATAACTTAATAAAGACTAAGTAAATCATCCTCAGAAGATTAACTCAGCTCTAGTAGAGAATGAAAGGGGAGGGTAAGAGAAGCATCACATAATCAGTCACGTAACCTAAATCATATGATGAATGGGATCTTCTCATTTCTCTAGAGTTTCCTTTATTTCCCTACTCTTTTCGTCTTTATCTTAGGTGGGACTTACTTATAAATCATAAGAGTAGGTATTTTAATTCTCTAAACTAGGATAGAGTAATAGAGAGGGTACTTTTCCTTTTAAATAAGTAAAGGAGGTAAAGGGATCTTGGTTTTCTTATATATGGCCTTAGGCAGCAATATTTTTAGAAAAGAGTATATTCCGTATCCCCCTTAACTAAGTTTAAATGCCTTAGCTATATATCTCCTTCCTAATCCTTACGCGTCACGTGATGACGGCGAGCCTAATTCATTAATGCTAAGTCCGCTCTACCGTCTCATACTAGGATAGCCTAGATAGAGGTAGGTATAACCACCTTATTATTATTAATAAGGGCTGCTTAAGTAGTAGTACTAGAGAGATAAGACTAGATATAAGTAGCCTAGGCTACTTTACTAGTATACTAGCTACTATTAAATAATAACTTATTATAGACAGCCTAGTATAAGGTAAAGTAGTCCTCTAGGGTACCTTCCCTATTAAATCTATTAGGGTTAGTAAAGAGGCATTAGCCCTAGTAGACTAGTATTTTACTATTATCATCCCATTTAGCGCGCTTAGTATATTTAGTATGGTTATTAGTAAGTACCCTTATAATATTTAGCATCTACTACTAGATACTTAAGGGTTACTACTCATCTAGGAGGTTATTATTAATATCCCTAGTAGTACTAGGGATAACTAGAGGGCCTAATAATAAACCTATAGCTATTAACTACTAGCTAGCTACTAGAGAGGTCTAGGGGGTGGCTAATAGCACTATACTACTAGTAGAGGTCTAGCTATTCTTAGCTATTATATGGCTTACTAACCATATAATATAATAAGATATTATATCTCCATCACCTTTAGTACATTCTTAGCCTAAAACCTTACTTACACGCCTCTCTAAGGCCGTGGTAGTAAACTTAATAATATCTAGGGCTTCTAGACTATCTAATAAATAGGTATTTTATCCTAACACCTTATAGGGCGTGAATAAATATAGGTACTTATTAGGGAGGAGTAGAAAGAGAATTAATACCCTCTATAAGTAGGGGTTTAACCTATTAATAGTATTATAGGCCACATAGAGTGGATTAATATAGGCTATTAATAATTAATAGGTGAGGAGTAAGAGTAGTCACTATAAGGCCTATATAGGAAGACTATCTACTCCTTATAACTAATACTAACTACGTACGGCTAGTGTATAGGAGAAAGGTATTACTAAAACCTAGAAATACTAAAGGCGCGCTAGCGCGCGTAATAATTAGCCCCTATACCTTAAGCCTAGTAAACTTATATATCTTAAACTATATAAGGGATATCACATGGTTTCCATAGTTTTATAGAAATTTTAGAAGTAATAGCTTAGGCTATTCTATATTATTAGGGCTTATAGCTACTAGGTTTATAAGCTAGAGCTTTCTAGATTAATAAAGATCTATCTAGTGGTATCTACCTCTTACCTATTATAGGCGCCTTACTAATCTAACCTATTTAAATAAGGCCTTAAGCCATCACACCCTCTAGCTATTAATAAAGGTGATTAATTTAAGATTTTATATGTGGATGGCTATTATAAATATCATGGTTAAGGCACTACTCTTAAATATCATGTGTGATAGAAGGGTTACTTAGATAATCTAGGCTAATAGGTTTATAAGGATGATGTTAATAATGATATTAAGTATAAGTTTAATAGCTAATACTGATATATAGATGCTAAGGTGGCCCTAGCATACTAACTAAGCATAGCTTAAGTAGCTATTAACCCTCTAACTTTATATTATCTTTATAATAATAAACCTTAATACTATGATGCTATAACTAAATAATATCTCTCTATTACTAAACTACCTACTAGTGATGAACTTCTAGACCCCATCTCCTATTCCCTACCTTAATAGGTGAACCTATACCCTAGGTACACCTAGTCCTACCCCTCTAAATTTAGGACCACTATATATAAAGCTTTAATATAGAGGTTACGCGGCTAGTAACTCTACCTTCTTCTTAATGATGGCCTCCTACTATGGCCCTATAGCCTTTATAAGCTTCCTACTACTTCTAGCTATATCACCACTATTCTTTCCTCTCCTATCTCCTCACTTCTCTTACTCTCACTATTTTTCTTAATCTTTACTATCAATATGAGGCCTACTACTCTCCTATATAAGAACTCTAAGTACCTTAATAAGTACCTTACTAATATAAAGGTCTACCTCTAGGACTAGGACCTCTAGGCCCTTAGGCTTAACTAATATAATATCTTCACTACCTATATAATGGGCTTAGCCCTATAGCCTACTATTGAGATGAATCACTGTGGATAGGGTAGATAGACGGTGGAGTAGGCGTGAGGCCTATGAGGACGCCAAGGTGCGGTGATGGCTAAACCTTGGTCATGTGGCCCCGCGCGCGCCTAAGTGAGCTGTGAGGCTAAGTTAGCCGTGGCTCCATGTCCTCCCTACTACTCCACCTTATGATTGTTAACTGTTAGCTAATTAACACGCCTCACTTGGTACTGATTTACTACTTTATAACATTATTATAAGGTCACTCTATCATCCCCTTAAGTAAGAGCCTAGGTTTCCATCCTAGCTAAAGACTTAAGCTAATGACTCTTCTTTTGCTCTATTAGGTAGGTTTAGATTAAAACCACTATATATATATATAATATATGAAACCTGGCCGCCATATGATGCTAACTAGATAGATTACTAAAATAAGATATAGTACCATGAGCAGCACGGATAGCTATACCTATTAATATTATGGCCTCTAAGGAAAAGGTTATAATTAGCACGGAAGACCTTAACTTATTAAAAAATATAATTAATGAAGTTAGAGGTGTTAAGAATGTGATGGCTAATACTGGCTGGAATGATAAGTACTAGGTAGTTCTTAACTAGCTTATTACTAACTACTATAATAAGGATAAGCATTACTATAAGTATGAAAATAATATCACCATGCTTAAGAACTAACTAATGGCCCTCTAAAATAAGTATGATGAATATAAGGCTTAGCAGCCTAATAACCTATATGTGATGATTAATGACCTTTAAGCTTAACTATCTATAAGTAAGAATGATGTTAAAATCCTCTATGATGAGGTTACCACCTATTCTATTAATACTAGTAACTCTCACCTAAAGCCTTAAGTCCGCGACCCTAATAAGTTTAATATGAACCTAGATAAGTATGAGGATTAGCGCGGTAAGCTTAATACTAAACTTCAACTTAATATGCTTACTTAGGATAATAACTCTAAAGTCACCACCTATATCCTATCCTACCTTTATACTAAAGCTGGTAGAGCCTTCATAGGATACTATAAGGATAGCACCATCACCATCTCCTCCTTTAAGCTAAAGTATAAGCTTAATTCCATATATAGTATTAAGAATAAGTAAGGAGATACTATTATAAA